>JAQMCW010000006.1:14138991-14149727 GCA_030068335.1 Chrysichthys cranchii
CAAATTGATTACACTTTCATGGAAATCCAATTTAAGAAGTATCGGTATCGGCGAGTACACAAATAAAAATACTTGTATCGGTTTGGGAAAAAGTGGTATCGGTGCAACCCTAATATATATATATATATATATATATGCATATACTGTATATGCATGTGCATGTGTTATATTCGGGTTTTTTGCTTGCTTGCTTGTTTGGTTGGTTGTTCGGATGACCTCGTAAGAGTAGGACAGCTGAAGACAAACAGCAGGCAAAAGCACGGCTGCTCTAAGCTTTTAGACTGAAAAGGATGAGTGTTGTTAAGCTGAGTGTCAGAAAAACAGCAAGGAGTGAGAAGAAGAAGTAGAAGAAGAAGAAGAGGAATTGGCAGTGAAATGCAGAGACACAGAGTTAGAGAGTCGTTTTTGGTTTTTAAACAAAATCCACTCGAACTTTTGTTTAAAACATATTTCGCAGCAGTGGCTTTTTTTTTTATTAAATTGTTTTTGGAAATTACTCTTTCACATTACTCTGGTCATTCAACCCAGCAGAAATCTGTTCATCTATGCTATCATCCCTAGCCCCAATTCCCTGCAAAGTGCATTATGGGTATTCTGTACCTGCTAGGGTAAAACAGTGATATTAGCGTCACTGCCATGCCTTGTGAGATTTCCCCAGTGAACTGGATATTCCCTCAGCTGTAGTTTGGTTCAGGACAAAACAGCAAAGCTTTCTACCTAGTGCCCTAAGTAGTGATTATGATGCGGGTTTGAAGTCTATGGGTTATCTAGGGCTTGCCGAGTACCCATAATGCACTTTACATTTCCTAGGGAATAAGTCATAAGGCTTGTCTTTTTACATGACATGCTTGGTTGGCACGAGGCACGCCTTTAGGTTCGGACATCTGCCAATTTGTGCCGCCCATCTTAATAAATTAATAAAAAGGGAGTAGGACAGCGTTTCATTCATGCAGGCTTGTTCTCTGATATTGACCCTTTTCTTGTGGGATTTTTTTTTTCTTCTGTTTTAGATCGTATGTGTTATTAAATTCAGGCCAGAAAAGAAAAAAAAAAGGATGAAGAATCAGGTCTTGACTAAAATGAGGTTTTTCCGCCTAGAACATTCTTCGATATCTCCATCTCATACATTTAACCAAAATGTCATGGGAATGTTTTGATTTATTGTGTTTAATCTCCCTGGACAATCTTTCTGAAAAGAGCATGGATAAAACGCCAGTTGAACAAATCCAGTGACAAAACAGTTCGTCTTCGTTCAGGGTCAATACGACCTTGCACGCTAAGTGTGTTTTCCACACACGGTGAATGTCAGGCTTTCATGAAGTTGATGGATGCTGTGCGATGTAGAGAAATGGACATGAGCCTAATCAGTCAGTTTTCTTCCTTTTTACTAAAGGAGTGACATATACAGTCATCCCTCACCTATCACGGGGGTTACGTTCCGGCGCCCCGCCACGTTAGGTGAAAGCCGCGACGTAGCGACCTTATATTTATTTTATTATTTATATATATTTATTTATTTATTTTTTCAGGCTTTATAAACCTTTCCCACACTCTTATAAACATTTCCTCCGCTCTTAAACACTTTCTACACTCTTAAACCCGACGTCATCTTAACAACATACTGTATAAAATCCTACACAGGGACTCACCAGCGACGTATACTACAACCTGAATGATCAAGATGACGAATTAGCTGCACAGTCCTGATGACGATGAAGGCGATGACGAGGAGATGAACAGTCCCTGAGCCAATCAGCGCCCAGGATACAGAACACAGCGCTCTGGTTGGTCGCCTCCCATCCATCAGGCAATAGTGTACCGTGGACAAGCTCACGTGGGCGAACTACTGTAGCTCAAGTGATCGCGGCGTAGACTGCGTTTTCATTGCGTGTTCGTCCGCTGATGAAATACATACTGCATTTTATTTCGATTTAATATTCTTTTAATAAGTTTGAATGAACATTTTTATATTTTTTATTTCGCATATAAAAACCGCGATACGGCGAAGCCGCGATAGGTGAACCGCAATACGGCGAGGGTTCGACGACTGTATTGGAAAATGCTTGGCTGTTACTTGTGACTGTGAAGCAAGTTTAAGGTTTAAGTTTAAGTTTTTAACTCCTGTTTGGATCATTTTCATCTCTGCGGTGACCTTGTACGTAGTGAAATTGTAGGTTTTTCTCTAATTTTGATCTCCAGTCTATCTATCTATCTGTCTAGTAGTTTATATTAGTAGGTAATACTAAATTATTATGTTATTCAAAGCACAACAGCTTTCGACCCTCATTCTGCACCGAGCTTTTCTGGCCATCTCACAGAGCCTCATACTGGGTCTTCATCCTGCAGGAGGTCATTGATCCAGTATGATAATGAACATCACTTATACACCATGCGTGGCTGAACAAGAACGGCGCTGTGCCCTCAGAGAGCTGGATGCTGCAGGCACATGGTCACAACACCGGACCTGCGGGTCGAAGCCGCTTTTTCATTTTCGGCACAGTAGGAGGCGAGGGAACAACTTGCATGAAATAACCACCGCTATAGGGAAGCATCCTTGCCAATTTATAGTTCATGAATTATTCCCAGCAGCCACAGACCGTTTGTCAGGCATCGTTTCGACTTTGCTGAGGGCGGGAGAGCGGGGCAGGTGGGGAGGGTCTGAAGATGGTCCTGTGGAAAATTTACTTAGGGAAGGAGGTTCGAACTCAGGGCAGGAAGGGTCACTGCTGCAGAGATTTGTGTTTTCCTACTCTAGCATACCATCTGGAAAGGCCTTGTAAATTAGCCAGTGAGTTGAATTAGGTGTTAAGTGAAGTAGAACAGTAAACTCAGCAGTGCTGTGACCTTCCAGGACGTGATCCGGACACCCCTGAGTGATCGCTTTAACTCATTTAGGGGGTCCGGACTTCAATCCCTCACTCTGCTAACTACGTACATTATTTATTGCTTTCATTGTAGTTACAAATACAGACAACTCCCGCCTGTCGCGGGGGGAGACGTTCCAGCCCCCCCCCGCGATAGGTCAAATCCGCAAAGTAGCTACCTTATATTTATTTTATTATTTATGTATATTTTAAGGCTTTATAAACCATTTCCACTCTCTTATTAACCTTTCCCACACTCTTATAAACACGTCCGTTGCTCTTAAACACTTTCTACACTCTTAAACTTACATCATTTTAACAACATGCAAAATTCTACATGGTTACTATGTACTGGTGAGTTGACTTCCTGTTTATAGCCGTCCTAGCCAATCCTAGCGCTCCGTCGCGGTCACCTGACTGGTCCGCCTGATAAGAGGTAGTGCGAATGCCGGTGAGTTGACTTCCTGTTTGTAGCCGTCCTAGCCAATCCTAGCGCTCCGTCGCGGTCACCTGACTGGTCTGCCTGATAAGCGGTAATGGCGTACAGTGCGCTTTCATCCACTGATGAACTACATACTGTATCTTATTTCGATTTAATATTCTTTTAACATGTTTGAATTAACATTTTTTTATATTTTTTATATTCCAGAGTCCCACGAAATTAAAAAAACAATCCACAATTCAAAATTAGAAAAACCGCGTGCACTGAACCCGCGAGAGGTGAACCGCGGTATTGCGGGGGACGACTGTATACAATAAGAATAACCCTGGCCTAAAATGTAACGTTTCTACAAAAGTTAAACAGCATAATATTTGATTGCGTTCCATCAGGATTATGTCTTACATTTGTGGGGGGAAAAAATCTATTTTTTGATTCATTAATTAAAGATTAATTCAACAAAATCAAAACGTCTAAAGAACTGACACCCTGGTTTAGCAGAGCTATCTTCGGCTGCAGCTGCAAGTCTTCTCAGGTAGGTTTCTATCAGCTTTGAATATCCCGACTAGCCTTCCATAAGTATTGGCCCCCTGGAACATTTCCACATTTTTGTAAGTGTTGGAACCTGGAACTGAAATGGAGTTCATTAGAATTTTTTTATTTTTTTTTTTTTTTGCATTTTATTTACATCCAATATCATGTCTTACATTTGTGCAAAACTCTTTTATTGATTCATTAATTAACGATTAATTCGACAAAACCAAATTCTAGGTATAAAGAATTGACACCCTACTTTAAGTAGAGCTATCTTCGGCTACATCTACAGCTGTGAGTCTTCTCAGGTAGGTTTCGATCAGCTTTGAATATCCTGATAATATCTGATTTCTGGCCCAAACAGATGTGCCCCTGGTATAAAGGAAGCCTTAAAGGTTCTATGTGGAACCCCATAACAAAGTGTTTGATTTATCAAGGAGGATCCCAGGTAGAACCCTTCGAAAGACAATTTTAAAAAACAAAACATCCCATACACACACATACTGAGGAACCCCGAGTGTACATGCGTTTGCACTACTTTGCTGTAGATGTGCATATTAAAGTGCTCTTCATTTTCCCCGGTTGTTTCCCAGCAGGACTAACCTGCCCAAGATCGCTAACGATCGTCTATCTTTATTGCCCAATCCACCAGTTACATTTTCCTGAAGAGATACGCTTGTACACCAGACTGAATGATCTTTAATAGCTTTAATCCATTGTACCGTGGTGTCTTTTTCAGCCTCGTGCAGGCGGTGACGACAAATGATTATGACCAGAAATCTATTAACATCAGCAGCTCTTCTGTGTTCCACAGGAGAACTAAATCATTTCATTGTGTAACTGGGTCTGAGTCATTAACTGGATTCTGTAACACGGCTGCGCAAATAATTTCCCATCAGTGTAGACGTGTTCGGACTGGATGAAGATTTGCATTGTGTAAAAGCAATAACGTGAGAAATATTGTCTTAAGACAAAACGGAATTCAAAAGCAAGTCAACACGCTTCATAAGCTCGGTATTAAAGGCAAAATGGGGGGGAAAACTCACGCTAGGTTAATTCCCAGAGGCACAGGCAGAGATCTGCATTGCAGTATGCACACATTTAACCGAGCAGATCATTGCTTTATATAAGGCACTTTTTTTAATTCCTGCACACTTTATGGTACTGAAAGAAAGAAAAACCCATGCCGTTTCATCGTTTCACGATAACAAATTTTAGTTATGACGACATGAGAAGATGAGAAAAACGTTGCTGCCCTGCCTGCTTTAAAATGACAACTCGCTACACAAATCTATAGAAGGTGCAACATGAATTATATATTTCCTGTGACTCCAGAACTGCTTCACAGCAACATGGAGGTTCGTCTTCCATTTTAAATTATGTAAATCTGGAACACTGGTGAGAAACAGACTCAAGTTCGTGCAGCAAACTTGTGACAAAAATGCCAATTACATCACGATGCTGTGAAACAGAAAACTTGGGATCTCAGTGGATGCAGCTTCAGATCTTTGCCACAGTCCAAATCCACCCACACTGCTGGCATCATCTTAGTTAACATACATGGATCGACGCGCCGCTCTGCTACCAGCGCCACAGAACTGCAGTGCTTTACACTTTTAATAAGGAGCCTTATTCGTTATCCTCGGTTTTTCTCATGCTAATGTTTGATTATTAATGTGCATTTATTCTCGTGCACCATCATTTGCAACTTACTAGAGGATTTAAAAACGTCAGAAGGTTGATAATATTTTTTACTACTGTACTCTGACAGCGCTTCCCTTACCCCACTGTCACAGTTATTTGATCATATAATGCTTTTTGCCTTAGATCGTGCTTTTCCTAGTCGATAGTCATTTTATTTAGATAACTTAAAAGAACCCCCAATAGCAAGTAATACTATATGTTTATATATTTAATAGTAGTATATCTTTTACATTTATATACTTAGTTTTATAATTAGTTTCCACGTTTCCTGATTAGTAAAATCTTTGTGAAATGGAACCTGCTTTTTTTGATATTTCCCAAACTGAAATGAGGGAAATCAGTGAACCGTTCCATTACTTTTGTTCGATTCTTACAGCAGTAGAAACCTAGTTTCGTCCCTTTTATTGACCGAAACGAACCTCTAGAGAGCGCTTTCCACATTCCGCAGTTTTACAAACAGCCGTGTGAATCCAGAAAAACATACAGGAAGTACCGAAAGAAGAAGAAAGGATGAAAAGGAAGAACAAAGAAGAGGAATCAGTGTTCGCTGGTGCTGGCTAACAAGACTGAGAGCCAGAAAAAGCAAGTGTTTGTGAATATCCAGGCATTTGATGGCCGCCGTACATTCTAATACACCGTTGGAAAGGGAGGGGTAAGGGACGGGCATTCAGGTGGCTGCTGTAATCATGAAGACCGTCTTGTTTTTATCCCCAAGCTTATATTCACAATACGCTCATACTGATCATCCTTTGAACACCAGGTTTGCATTTTTATACCTTTCCTCCAATGTATACTGTAATGATTTCTAGAAGTGGATGGGTTTCCTTGTGCATTTGGCTCCTCTCGAGGTTTTCTTCCACATGTTGTCTCGGGGAGATTTCTGTAAAGCTGCTTTGTGAATGGTTTATTGTTAAAAGAGCACTACAAACATAATTGGATCGAACTGAAATGGAAAGAAGGTCGCCTGAGATCATGGAGCTTGCAGGTTACTGAGCTTATTCAGTAATATTTATTGGCAATAGAAATATACCAGTGAACAATGAATCTATGGGGATCGTTCATAAAAGCTATGAAATCACACCTGGTTCCAACTTTAGACTTTAGAAGTATTTTAGGGGTAAGTTTAGAAGTATTTAGAAGTATTTTAGGGGTATTTTAGTCTAATCTTATGCACAGAGGTGCCAATGTGGGGGCAGGTTTTTACTCCAGCCAAGGAGGAGCTATGCCTGACGGTCGACTGAAAGCCTGCTCATGCGGGGCAAGGGGTAGCTCAGGGGGTTATGGCGTTGGACTACTGATCAGAAGGTCTGGAGTTCAAATCCAAGCTCTGCCAAGCTGCCACTGCTGGGCCCTTAACCCTCAACTGCCCAGTTGTATAAATGAGATAAATGTAAGTCGCTTTGGATAAGGGCTTCTGCCACATGATAGTAACGTAATGATCAAACACGAGGAACGCGGTGTGGCTCCGGCTTGATTGGAATGCACCCACACATGCCTTTTATGGATAAGAGTTTGAGTCCACCACCACCAATCCTGGAACCATGACCATTCAAAACCCAATCGGTGTCTGACTTTATATCACTCCCACTCACCTGATTACTGACTGTAAAACCTTTTTAACCCTGGAGCACCCCTGGGGCCATGTTTGACCCTAACTTTTATTTCACTTTTATATTCAATCCACTCATGGTTTGGTGGACATTAGGGGACATCCCAGGAGGTCTCATAAGGACCATTTCATAACATGTAATAGGGAAAGGGTTAATTAAAATACAAAAAGAAAAAAAAACCCACCAGTTTTTGGGTTCACTAAGTCTGGATCATCATTTTTGCCAATGGAGATATGGTTCCTGTTATGAGAAGGTGGTCTGGGTTTTCCTCAGATAGTTCAGTGTATATGTACTCGCTCACTCATTTCTAATCCATGTCAGATTCTGCCCTGGCCCATGTGCACTTCTGCATGTTGTTTTCTCGGTTTGCTTCTCCTGCTTTGATCTTTTGCTTCTTCCCTTGCCTTTTCTTTTGATTATGTTTCGTTCGTCCGACCGTTTGACCCCCTCCCTGATTTCTTTCTCGCTATAAGGCTAGTGCTAGCTCCAGAGTGGTGCAACAGAAAAGCATCCACCTGTTGTCGGCCCTAAATAGGAGCTCAAATCTCGACACTGGCACTGCCGTCCACTGCTATGAGCCAGTGGAGCAAATTTGGTCATGTTCTCTGGATGGGAAGAAGGAATTCTCAGTCTGTTAATCACAGCCAATTGAGGGTATCTGTGAGCTCATGTATGCTGAAGAGCTGCTGCTTTCCTCTAAGAGTGTTACGCTGCCTGTCACCACCATGAGCTGCGGTTTGAAAATATTCTCGTGTCCAGGAGGAAGCAGGTGTCAGGTGTAACATGTGTCTCTGTCCTCCCTGGGTGGGAGTTGGGGTATTATGGGAGAGAGGTGGCTAGGAGGTGAGGAATACAGGGGAGGGAGTGCTTGCTTGCTTGAAAAGGTGCTTTTTGACCGCCTCCACTTCCTGACACAAAACACAGTGTCGGGTCTAGAAACAGAGATTTCGATTTCTGCTTCTCAAGTGGAAAATCTAAGCTAGACAGTGTCAAATGGTCACATAGGGTTTATGCTGCCTACTTCCAATCCCAACATCTGCGTTCGCCTGGTCTTATTGTGGTGATGCTGATGCTGAAAGTGGCTAAAAGGTTTTAAAATATTCATATATCAAACGCTTTTTTAGAGGCTGTGCATCGGTTTTCTCGGTCTAGGCTTGGAAAAGTAAGCCTGGAAGTAGATTTTTATGCAAAAAGAAAAAAAAAACAGTGCCAGGAATTACCGGAAATATGATTTCATAACTGAAAATGTCACAAATAGGGTAATTGAGTTAAGACAGTGGGGGACTTTTGGGAATCTAGCAGATGGCCTAAAATAAATATCATGCATCAGTAGACACTTTAAAGAACAACAAACCTGGGTCATCTAGAGGCTGTATTTTATTCAGAAGAAAACCACCTCATTTTAATACGTATCCAGCTGTTCACCTAGCAGTTGTACGAACTATTTCTCTTTGTTCTCATCTGATTATGTGACAGCAACTGACAGAATCCTGCTGTTACGGAGTACTAAACAGTCCTCCGATATGAATATAATGCAAGGCAGACTGTGATTTTTTTTGCGCTCTGCTGGGAACGAAGTCGTCGTCTCTTTGAAGTGGAAAAAAATGAACTAAATATCTATATCATAGCTGCCAGGAAATTTATTTATTTATTTATTTATTTTATCAGTGCTTTGTTGGCTTAATCTTTCTGTCTCCAAGCTGTGAGATACAAAAAAGTATGAAAGATAACTATTGTTTTGGGAATTGTATGACGGTTTAATCTCTTTGAACGTCCTGACGAGAGCTACGGCGAATTTACGGCTGTTTATTAACATCTGCATCTCCTGTTGGATGACAAGTCCGTTAGACGTTCCCCATCGACAACTGTTTTCGCTTTCTAAAATAAATATCAAGCCGTATTTCTTCATAAAGAGAAAAAGATTTGAATGTTAAATGTGTGATTTAAATGAAACAACACACCCGTTGCCATGGTAAGCAACTTTTCAAGCGCATTATCTGGAATAACGCAGTATATATATTGGTGTTCCTGGAAATGACATCAGTCACCTAACCTGGTTTTGGCACCAAATCGATTCATTTTACGTCAACTGAAGTCAAGGTCTCTTTATTTCATTAGTATGGTTGTTTCAAAGGGTGGCACGGTGGCTAAGTGGTTAGCACTGTCGCCTCACGGTGAGAAGGTCCTGGGGTCGAGCTCTGGGTTTGGCACGGGTGCCTTTCTCTGTGGAGTTTGCATGTTCTCCCCGTGTTCGCGTGGGTTTCCTCCGGGTACTCCGGTTTCCTCTCCACAGTCCAAAGACATGCGGATTGGCTACCCTAAATCGCCCGTGTGTGTGAGTGTGCCAACATCAGACGGAGCGACGCGTCGGTTGGGGTGTTCCCATGGTCGCATTGGAATGTCACATTGCCAGGATGGCCTGTGACCACAGTGGACCCTGCATGGCGCGGGACTAACGCTAGGAAGAAGAAGAAGTATGGTCGTTTTAACAGTAGACTCTGGCGAATAGCACCATTGGCATATAGAAATGTTAGCAAAATCTGGGTCTAAACTGAACTTCGTAATGAGCAACTAAGAGCAGACAGTGGAGAGAGGACTGAGACCAAATCAAGAAGAAGGCTTAAAGGCCTGAACTCATCTTTTCTGGGCACTTAATCAGAACAATAAGTAAGTCATGATCATAGAGTGTACTCCAAATGTGTTTTTGATGCAAGCACAAACTACAAATGTGTAGCGAACACATTTGGAGTTCACTCTATGACCGTGGTGGATTTTCTTTACTCTAAAGAGTTACCTCCAAGAAGATGGGTTCTGATATATACATATAGAACATATCCATGTAAAAATAATCCATAGAATGTGAAGTATGAGTGTGTGCGTGTGAATGCGTCAGCAGGAGACAGGTTTTAGCTGAACTGAAATAACTTAGAATCACAGCAGCAGACACTGTTGCCAAGGCAACTCGGATGTCTAATGAAATTTCGCATTGTATCCAGATCATCTACCTACAAATCGCTTCACTGATGCCTAGTCATGTAGCATCCATTTTGAATGCCTCAATGACCATGATGGTGACCTTTACCTGCTATTCCCATTGACGCCCAGACGACTCTAACACTGGGGATTTTTAATTGTATTGCATGCCATTGGTTTACATGCATCTTTTAAACCACAAAGCCTTAACATTAGCCTTCGTTACTGAAAAGACTTCAGTACATCTTCCAGATGTTACATAGGTAAGGGTTGCCGTGGATATTGTGCCTGCTTTTGAATCAAATGATGGCAGGCAACTAGAATCTGCGGTCAATTACTGTATTAATTTACCGGCAGTTGCCTTTTCTGAGCGTCATCTCTAACTAAAAAGTGAAATCATGAGATGTGTTTTCAGAAAATAGAAGACAATTGTTGTCAAAGAATATATATATATATACCGTATATCTTCTATTAGTAGCCCAGGCGTTTATTCAAAAAAAAATTTGGACGGCCCGGCGTTTATTGGAGGCCGGCGCTTAATGGAGACAGGCTATTATTCCCTTCTCAGACGGAATGGTGATGGGTAAACGGAGTTCATTTGGCAGTAAAATA
>JAQMCW010000006.1:14229984-14240398 GCA_030068335.1 Chrysichthys cranchii
CTCATGTGGTAAATAAAAGTGTGACTGTTCATGGAAGACACAAAATTGTCTGGGTGACCCCAAACTTTTGAACGGTATTGTAACTGTCTGCATGCTTGAAAAGGTTTGGGGAAGCTTTGGACACAAGTTATAACTCGATATCAGGATATCAGATGCAATAACTTGCCATGAAATTGTGCTGCTGTGATAAAGACTAGGGGTGGTTATGTTGATGAAACTCATACTTAGGCACTCACATTCATTCATAAAAAAATCAGTCCGTTCCATTTGTTTTAACTATTTCTAATATTTTCTTGTAATAAAAGTTTGACAAAATCCAAGGGTGTACCCAAACTTCTGGCCTGTATTGTAAACCTACAAGATGCAACAATTATGTAGATTTGTCTAATAAAAAGGTCAGTAAAATACATGGTGTTCAAAACCCCCATAAGAGCCAGATACACTCATACCAGTGCAACACTAATATCAGTCACTGCTCTGCTGAGAATGTTCACCACTCAAATAATATCTAGCCAGCTGTGGTCCTGTAGCGGCTCCTTTCCACTGAAGGACAGGGTAGCAGATAGGCGACAAACTGTACCTCTGTACATACAAAGTGACCAGTATGATTGGTCCAACTGTTAAAAGGGGCAATAATATACGTTAGGTGTTACTGTAAGCTAAATAATAAGTACAAGCTATGTGGAAACTGAGTACATTAGTTTATACCACAGCATGGTTGATTGCTTGAATTTGATTGGTCAGTAGGTTTGCATTCATTTTGTATAATAGCAAAGGAGGTAATGAGCAGTTAATATTAATGCGCACTTTCTAATGTATTGTTTCAGCTCAAACACAGAGACTTGCAAAGCCGAACCTCCACAGAGTCCAACACTAATAATAAATGGATGTGTTGTGTAAAACAGGTTGTTAACAAAGTTATTCTTATCATTGAGGTGGTGAAGTTTTTTGTTTTTTTGTTTTTTTTTGTCAGGAGACGTTAACGTTTATGGAAGGAGTCTTGGTTGTAAACACTCTCACACAGTCTCAGTTACACATTCCATTTTTTAATAAAGTAAAATGGTAGGCTTTACCTCTGTGTGTGTGTGTGTGTGTGTGTGAGAGAGAGAGAGAGAGAGAGAGAGATTGGTGAGGGAATGAGTGTTTATTCATAAAAATGAACAATGTGTTGTTCATTAATAAATGAATCAACGTAATCATTGGCGAATTGCTGTAGTATACAGGTACATATCAACAAATTAGAATATCATGATAAAGTGCAATATTTGTTGTCACTCATTTCAAAAAGTGAAACTCATATATTATATAGATTCATTACACATAGAGTGAAATATTTCAAGCCTTTATTTCTTGTACTTTGGTGATTACGGCCTACAGATAATGAAAACCCAAAACTCAGTGTCTCAGAAAATTAGAATATTACATAAGACCAATAAAAAAGGAGATTTTAAACAGAAATGTCAGGCTTCTGAAAAGTATGTTCATTTCTGTACACTCGATACTTGGTTGGGCTCCTTTTGCATGAATTACTGCATCAGTGCGGCGTGGCGTGGAGGCGATCAGCCTGTGGCACAGCTGAGGTGGAATGGAAGCCCAGGTTGCTTCGATAGCGGCCTTCAGGTCATCTGCATCGTTGGGTCTGGTGTCTCTCATCTTCCTCTTGACAATACCCCTTAATTTCTCTATGGGGTTCTTCAGGTCAGGCCAGTTGCAGCAGCACAGTGTATAAAACCATGCAGATGCAGGTCAAGAGCCTCAGTTAATGTTCACATCAAACATCAGAATAGGGGAAAAAACAGTTATTTCTGTGATTTTAAACAATGACACGGTGGTTGGTGCCAGATGAGCTGGTTGAGGACAGGTGGGTTTTTTTCCAATGATAGCCTCACATTCCTGTTTTCGGGTCACAGAATTGAAATCCGACGTGGGCTTCTGCTGTTGTAGCCCATCCACCTCAAGATTTGATGTTTTGTACATGCTGAGATGCTTTTCTACTCACCCCGGTTCTAAAGAGTGATTATATGAGTTACTATATCATGGCTTGGCAGCTCAAACCATTCTGACCTCTCTTATAACCGAGGCGTTTCCACACACAGAACTGTTATCGACACAACGTATTTTGTTTGCGCACCATTCTGAATAAACTCAGGAGTTTCTGATATACTCAAACCAGCCCGTCTGGTATCAATATCCATGCCAAAACCAAAGATCACACTTTTCCCCCATTCTGATTCTTGATGTGAACGTTACCTGGAGCTCTCTACCCCATCTGCATTTTTATGCATTGTGCTGCTGCCACATGAACATACAGGTGTTCCTAATAAAGTGGATGGCAAGTGTATAATGCATAGTTTCTTAATAAATGTATACGTTGTCGTATTGTAATAACTTAATTTGTTGGGTTGTACTGGAATAATTAAATTAATGGGCAGCACGGTGGTGTGGTGATAAGCACGGTCGCCTCACAGCACGAAGGTCCTGGGTTCGATCCCCGGAGTCGGCCTGGGCGCCTTTCTGTGTGGAGCTTGCATGTTCTCCCCGTGTCCGTGTGGGTTTCCTCCGTGTACTCCGGTTTCCTCCCACAGTCCAAAGACATGCACAGAGGGGATTAAGCTAATTAGCGACTCAATTGGCCGTAGGTGTGAATGTGTGTGTGAATGGTTGTCTGTCTGTGTCGCCCTGCGGTGGATCAATGACCTGTCTAGGGTTAGTGTTAGTGTGTGTGTGAGACAGAGTGAGAAAAAGTTCCAAATGGTACGGAATTCTTGTTTGGAATCATTGTTAAATCATTTTAGCCAATCAGCTAAGGTGATGGTGCAGGTGTGCATTCCTGCAAAAAATTTAATATGCAATCTGCTCGTTTTATTTTCTCTTTAACTTTGAGTCAATTCAAACTCAAGTTAAATCCACATACGAAAAGTTTGCTTAATAAAAAGCAATTTCCATGCACAACTATCCCAAAATCCCATCGTTCGCTCTTCATGATGAAATGTGCCTGTTGAGGAATAAGAGGACACATTCATTCATTTATCTTCACTAACTGCTTTATCCTGTTCACGGTCACACCGTGTCCCGGCCTCTGATATATGATTCACCCACTAGATGGCAAAATTTCGTTGATTTATTTTTTCTCCACAATGCTGCACTGTTGGACAGAACATGACCTAAACCACCTTCCAAGACAACGACAAGCTTCCTCACATAAAAATACCTCAGAACGTTCTATATATATATATATGTATAAATGCCACTTGAAGGACACAACAAAAGCAAACGAGCAGAATGCAGTATGTTTACTAGGAAAAACATCGAAACACAAAAGATGCAGCTCTAAAACACATTTATTTATACTATAGATTATTCTTCGAGTATTATACACGCAGAAAGAGAAAAGTATTTCACGTCACGTCACGTCTTATGCCAGAGTAGTATTCACATTCTCCGTGCGTGAAACTATCTCATTGACAAAGGAGTTGTTGAGGGCGACCACCTCAGCCTTCAGTTTGCACAGCTCTGCTTTGATAGCCTCATTGGTCAGATCCTGGACAGGCAGAGCCTTCACCTTTTTCAGGAACTCCTCAATGATCTTCTCACCATCCTATGGGTATATCAGCAGGAGGAAAAAAACCAGAAATGGGTTTGAGGTTTTGAAGAGCGTCCAATAAATTACAGAGCATGCACAATAAATAAGAATGAATAAATAAATAAATAAACAAACAAACAAACAAACAAACAACCCATGCACACTAATTGCCGCACCTTCTTCTCCGAGCAGCGCTTTTTAGCTTCAGGTTCCGCGTCCTCGTCACCTCTGGAGACATCCTGAAACTCCTCGAGCTCCAAGGCCTTTTCCCGAGCATAAGCAATGACATGTTTGGGAAAGTTAGCCAACTCAGCCACGTGAATCCCAAAGCTCTGGTCACACACCCCTGATCGGACGGCACATCCGGATATTAGATACACAATGGGACAAAGACAGAAAGGATTTTGTAATACGCCATGTGAAGTAAGTTCTTGCTTTTACACTACATTAGGGCTGAATAATTTGTAATTTCATACAAGACAACTGACAGAAAATCAAATACTCCACAATCAGACTTACACGGCAAGAAAAACACTATATTCTTCGTGGGTTGTTTTTTTTTTTTTTTTGGCTATAATTTTGCTATTCCAGTTACGTGATTTTTAAATCTCTGAGGCTTTTTTCAAGAATCCGCCTTCTAAAATACTGTTAGAAAATTCCCTACCAGGAAAAACACCATTCTAAAATACCATCCTTTTTGATTCGCCTTCGTACGAAGGCGAAATACATTTAATAGCTTTACGAGAAGTAATTTTCAAGAACTTGAACAGATCACTTTTCCACAGAGTCCCCATGCAAGATGACACGTTTGTTGCATCAGTCAATGAGCTTCTGGATTCCTGCAGAAATTGTTTTTCTTCTGCTCCCGAAGCCAGGTGAGCCCCGCTTCCTTTACTTCACCATCAGAGGTGAATCTGCGACCGCGCAGCGCCTCCTTCAGGGGACCGAAGATGTGATAATGGGTCGGTACCAGATCCGGGCTGGAAGGAGGACGTGGGTGACGTCGGAACCCGAGCCGTCGCACTGTCTCTACTGTCCCTGCTGCTGTATGAGGACATGCATTGTCATAGTGCAGCGAGACTGTTTTGGACAGCGTTCCTCTTCTTTCGCTGCGAATTGCAGGTTTGCCCATGCGCTTGGGAATGCGTCAGAATAGGAACCTTGATGTCCCAAAAGAACGTTAACATGATTTTCTTGGGGAAGGGCTGACTTTTGCATTTCTTCTTCGCGGGAGAAGGTGGATGTCCCCACTGCATGCTTTGTCTTTTGCTCTCCAGGTTATCATGCAATTTTAAAATTGCCTTTATTTTTTGACTCCCCCTCGTCCATTTGCCATTTATAGATTTTTGTTCTTTCGATATTTTTAAAGCCTGGTTTAATCTGTGAGATTTTCAGCCTGATTTTGCTTTCGCGGAAAATGTGCACACTAAAAAAAGAATTCTTTGGCCATGAGCTGAGATCAGCCGTCTCGGGAACACCTAACGCGACAGGCTCCCCTGGCGCTATTTTTAATCAAAAATTTTCTGACACCGCCAGGACTTTGGTTAAAATCACACCGTGTGTGCACTGCTTGGACGCTCAGCTAAAAAACCACAGGGTCGGAGAACGTGAAAATCACAGGACAGCCAGAAATACGGTAGCGCCGATGACAAACTGAAAACAAAACACGCCAACGGACGATCACTAGACGCTCTTCAGGGTATAATCCGAGAGTGGTGCACACACTTTCAAACAGTCTATTATAGAATTTAATATTTTGGGATCTTTTCATAGTGTGATATTATCGTACATTCTGTTGATGAAGACTGCTGTAATCAGTCGGAGCCCGGCTTTAATCAATAAAAGGTGTAGGTTTCATTTTAATATTAACCCTGGAAAACCCAGATGACCTTATCATAATAGGAAAAATATCTCCATTGGCTAAAACGATGACACAGATTCAGTGAACCCAAAAACAAGTGGTTTTTTTTGTTTTTTAATTTTAAATAAACCCTTTCCTAATACGTCATGAAACGGTCCTATGCGACATCTTGGGATGTCCCCTAACGTCCACCAACCGACGAGTGAAATAAAAGACAGGGTCAAATATGACCCCAGGGGTGCTCCAGGGTCAGACATGACCATGGAAACCCCTTTCACCCTTGACCCTCATACTATGAAACATGACGGACCTGGTTTCACCCTGTAAAGCATGGTGAGAGTGTTGTCCGTGGTCAGTGCCGTGACATGGAGGTTGTTCACGGTGGACACTTGCTGTGCTAAAGCGGTCAGCTCATGGAAGTGAGTGGCAAACAGGCAGAAGGACTTCAGGCGCGTGGCAATGTACTCCGAGATGGCCCAAGCCAAGCCAAAGCCATCGTATGTGGAAGTCCCTCTTCCCAGTTCATCAATTATGATCAGAGAGTCCTCAGTGGCAGACCTGATGGTTAAAAGGTGGGGGAAAAAATAAGAACGAAGATCAGGGTCGAGACTTTCGCCAACAAGAACCTTACAATGCTCATCTCAACACTCAATATTCTTCTCTTTGTCTATAAAGTGGCTTCTGAAACAACAACAAGAACGACAATAATAATAATAATGATGATGCCAAGAGGTCATGAATCCTGACCGTAAGATAGCGGCGGTCTCGAGCATCTCGGCCATAAACGTGGACACTCCTTTAATCTGGCTGTCCCCTGCACCGACACGGGCCAGCACACTGTCCACCACACTCACCTCCGCTTCGTCACATGGCACGAAGCAGCCAACTTGGGCCATCAGCACGATCACACCAACCTGACGGATGTAGGTGGATTTCCCACCCATATTTGGACCTACAGGGAAAAGCGGAAAAGCACAGGGTGTTAAAGTGTTATATAGGCTGGATACACAACATGTTGCCTGTGAATGGGAATACACACTTCGAATAACTTTCGAGACCGACGGTGACTTTTTTTGCGTGTGTGATTCTAGCATGATGTGTGTAGGAGAGCCAACCGTGATACAGTATACATATCAAATCTGTTGTAAGACTGATTGAGATAGCATAGGAAAAAATTCTGGGGTTTTATCCCCCCCCCACACCTCTGTACAGATGATGCTAGTGCTGTTAGCAAGAAAATCTTAGCAAGCAGAGAGGAAAAGTGAAGAACTGTACCACAAAAAAACACTAGTCAGTGGGTGAAACAGCTAACACCCCCACCCCGCCTACTTAACATCTAGTTAACGTCTGCTTAACGTCTAGTTAACGTCTAGTTAACCCATTAGCTTCCGTGGTCCCCATTTGGGGATCATACATTGAATGGCATAAAAAACAGATGGCATGTGCCATGATTCCCATTTGGGACTTTGACTAAAAACTGAAATTTCAGAAAAATTTAGTCATATTTCTTGAAAGTAGATGTTTTTCCTCACTATTTGGATGTAAATTAATAGAAATACATGAACATTTTCAGAAAAAAAATTTGGCAGATAATGGGTTAACGTCTAGTTAACATCTACAAGCTTCTTCTTCTTCTTCACCATCCAAAGAGACCACAGTCCTGTCTTCTTGGTTTCTATTGGCTCACGAAAGCACAGGTCAAAGTTCATCTCTACAAAGTCGTCATAAAGTGAAAGTCACCTCTACCAGTAATGAAAGTGCATCATTCACATCCCGTGTCCTTGTCTGTTTTAGCGAACTGGCTTTTCTACTGGGCAAATTTTTACCTGTGCTTGGTTTGACCTCTGCTTCACGGAAAACGCACTAGAGAAAACCCTGACCTGGAATGAAACGATACCTCAAAGAACCCTTTATATTTATTACAGTGCCCTTATTCAAGTGTCGGACGTCGTGTATCTGACGCATTAAGCAAACCAAGAAAAAATAAAACTCTATTTATTAAAGGTCCACTATGTAGGATTTTGAGGGTATCTGTTAGCAAAAATGGAGTATACATGTCCCATAATATACTTGTTTAATTCCTAAACAGATTTTTATTAGTCTAGAATTACCTGTAACTTGAGCTTAGATTGAGCCCTTTATATCTACATGGGGAGCAATGTCCTTGTCTAATGGAGGTCGCCATGTTGTGCCCCTACAGTAGCCCAGTATGGACAAACCTCTAGAGAGCACCTTCCGCATTTTGCATTTTTACAAGTGGCAACGAGAAAGTGGCAGAAAGAAGCACCAGAAGGATGACAAAGAAGACAAAAGGAAAACAAAGGAAGAAGAAATAAGAGGAATCAGTGTTTGCTGGTGCTGGCTCACAAGTTAGAGGACCCACATGTCGACAAATGGAGGATCATACTGTTTATTAAACATGGGAAAAGTCAGGGAGCATGAATACAAGTATTGGAAGTGTTGGAAGTATGGGGAGCTTGATGGCTACGGTGCGCTCTAATGCATGCTTGGAAAGGGAGGGGTAATGGAGGGGCATTCAAGTGGTTGAATTCTACATAGTGGACCTTTAAATCACCTAGTTACACCGGTAACCACACACCCGAATGCCACTTCATGTGACGTGAATCATTCCTGCAGCAGATTGCAGTTACACTCGAATACATGTCAGAAATCCATTAATGGCTGTAACCCGTACCATAAGTCTTTGGGTCTGAACACTTTCGGTATTGAAAAAAATTTTTTTTTTTTACACTTTGCCCCCAGTGCTGAATATTTTGTGCGAAAATTCGGGTAAATTATGTGTATGATGATACAAACACTTTACATGCATTTTAGGTTAAAACTGAAGCAGAGTTTGGGAGACAGGAAGAAAATTGTTTAAAACAAAAACAAACAAAAAAAAAAAAAAACCAGTATGAATTATTAGATAAATCCTCGTTCAGGTCGACAGGTTCAACGTTCGATTCAACAGCTGGAGTGCGAGCTGGCCGTCGCTTTGACTTTGCACCAGTAGAAACTGTTGAGGTGGTGTTCTCTTGACATGATGCGGCAGAACCAGTGGAAGCTTGACGAGTTTTTGCCCTTGTAGACGGCCCTGCAGTGTCAGTTTCAAGATCGCTAGACAGCCATGCAGTTTCGGTTTCACTCTCGCTATCCATCTCCGCATCGTCAACATCGTCGTCAGACAGCTCAGATAAATCATCCAGCACTAATTTCAGAACCTCCTCCTCGCTAAACTTTCTTTTCCGCGGCATTTTTACTAACAGTAAACTTCTGAAAGTTTTTGGTAAATTTGCCTTGTCAACAATGAAGAACTGTATTACTAAAATTACCCCAAGTGCTGCCGCCTAGCGAGTACAATTGAATTATTTAATTTTAGCGACGTGTATGCATGGCCATTGCACCACACCCCTAAATGTCGACTTTAGTTGACTCCCGCACTGAGCCCCTGTTGACTTTTTTCGACAGCCGCACCAAAAGGGTTAAAAAGCTTTTATGAGCCTTTGATATGTTTATAAGTTTTATGTAATGCCAGGTGATATGGTCCACCCCGCAATAGCCTGTTGCTTCATCCTACACTTCAGCTCCAAAGAACCATAAGACTGAATTTTCCAACAGTGGCGTACCTGTAATAATGTGGAACATCTCCTTTCCTTTAATGAAGGTCACATCGTTGGGGATGAAGGCCACATCGTCTTGGGCTTCTACACAAGGATGGCGTGCTCCCTTTAGGACTAACCTGCCGGTACCTTTCTCCAGGATCGCAGGCCTCACGTAGGGCACAGGGGCCGCATGGGATACGACCGCAAAGCTCACCACTGCATCTAGCTGTGCGATCACGTCATTCAACGTCTGCAGTGGGTCTACGTAGCCTATAGACCAAATATACACCATCAGGACACGACCCTGGCGGAGCTAAACCAGACTAACGAAAAGCCTTAAACCCAGATATGCTCATTACCAGCAGCGATGCTGACGATCTCCTTTACGATGGCGTTCTGAGCCTCCTCGTACTCTTCCTTGCTTTTGATGTACTCCTCATTCAAAGAGCTCAACTTGCTGCAAAGCAGTAAACCATTAAAGCAGCGCCTTTCCATTATCACACACTAAAACCAGGACGTTATCTCACAAACCTGACTTATCAGGATCGACCTCTCACCTGTTGGTGAAGCGAACGCCATTCTTCTGCACATCCAAGGTGGTGAATTTCTTATTGTTGCGCAGGGTTTTCTCCTCTTTGCAGGTGACGCGGAAGAAGTATCCTATCTGTGCGTTGGAATCCAGCTTTATCGTCTTGCCTGCATCCAAACCTACAGCACAGAGAGACAGACAATTTCGCAACAAGGCAGTGTTTTTGCAAATGTGTAAATAAAAATATATTTAAAAAAAAAAAAAAAAAAAAAAAAAACCTTTTTAAAAAAGCATGGGCGCTTTTGGAATGGAATGGCACACGCGTTTATTGTCCGAGCGATTAATGTATAAATTTTCAGACCAGAATTTTTTTTTTTTACTTTTTAGTGCAGTCTTTATAATTCATATAAGCGTGGGTTTTTAAAAAGTTTTTTTAAAATATATTTTTATTCTCTAATTTTTAGTCTTGAATGAATGTTGCAATCGATTTTTTTTTTTAAATCACTAAAAACCCAAAGTCAAACGATGCTTCCTATCAAGGGTTAGAGTGGTAACTAACTAACTTGCTAACTAACTTCCATGTTTTTTTGGACCACCAGCCTGACTAAAGCAGTCTTTCTAAAAATGGTTTATGGTGTATTGTTGGGGACGGCCAGGCCAATGAACTTACAGGGCACTTTGTCGTGCCAGGTTGTTACTGGGAGGCAGTAGAGCCCAAAACCCCAAAAAGCAATTAGAATCTATTCACCGTGTGAATATGAGAACAGATGGCGCTGTTGGTTCTTTGCATTGATCACATCTAACTGTTCCCAGCGCCATCTATTGGTGAAACATGAAAC
>JAQMCW010000006.1:14284884-14303308 GCA_030068335.1 Chrysichthys cranchii
TTCAGTGATTTTTAATAAAAAACAATCGAAATTGTTTAAGTTAAATGGAAAATTAGTTTATAGTTCAAACCATTTGATAAATCTAACCATTTCATTTATCTGTTTATGATACATTTGATTTTTTCCATGATGACAGGTGAGGCTCCGCCTCCCCCGCCTCTCCTGACCGCACGTCACTGCTGTGTTTTAGTACCTCACACTCTTCAGTGGATCAGGATTGCATAGTGATACTTCTTTGCACTATTTACTGTACATTGCGCCTTTGTACTGGATGTTCCATGATGAGCTCTAACTCTAACTATGATCATACAGCTTTATTTCCAATAAAATGTCCCTTTTCTGATGCTATTCTGACCCTTGGTGCGGTTATTCATGCTCATGGCCATGTTGGCTTTCCTTTACACCTCCAGTAAGCACTCGGACTCCTTCCTTTTCATCTAAACTCTTGTATTGACTCTGTTTATAAGCCTAATTGAGTTGGCGGAACCGGTGAGTTCACCCATGTCTACTTGTATTGTGGAAATATAAGCACAGCATCAAATTAACCCAACAGGCTTTATTCACGTCCCATGGCTGACCCAGCATCACGCCGGTGCCACGATTGGACACCAGCATTCTCTTTTTGTCTGCAGTGTGGTGGCCTATTCCATCTCATCAAAGTTTCAGGAGTCATTCAATAGAGCGGCACTATCTGTCCAGGGGAGCCAGTGTTGGCAGAGGAACTGGACACCAGGGCTCCCAAGGCCTGGCTCTATTACTGAGGCCCTGTCACGGCCATCTCATCTGGAGAGCTACTGGAAAAAAGCGCACAGGTGGTGTGTAGAGCCATGGATAATTCACATGTGACCCTTCTTTGATAGCTCTGCAAATGTCTGCACATCTGTACTTCGGTGCGATCATGTTGCCTGATGAACTGCCGCCTAGAAATATCTGGGTGCAGCACACTAAGTGTGAGCATGCCCTCAATTTCGTGGCTTTGGACTGTATTTCTGGGGTTCTCATTTATGGTGTGTGCATTACTCATTTGAATTTATTACGATATTTGACTCAGGTAGAGATCCTTTTCTCGCGAGGAATCCGAGAGAGGGCATTTTGATGTCTTCCCCTTTATTTATTTCTTCACCTCACAACACTTTGTAAAGATGCTGAAAAGTGTGGGTCTCCAGGGGGCGGGGGGGGGGGGGGGGAGTTATGAGGGGGCACTATTATCCTATTCACTTGTCTGTTGATTTTCCTTTCAGCCGGGTTTTCTAGCTTGAATATCCATGCGAAGGTCAAGTAAACTCCCAAGTTATTTATAATAATTGGATTTTTTCAGCCTGTTTGCCAGGTCATTGTTTATTTGAATACATATCTTGTACTTCAGGGAGTTTTAGAAAAGGCTGAATTAAGGTCAGAGAGATTTCAGGGGATTTAATTCTCAACAGAGCGTGTGCATGGGTAATACGCCGGTCTCGGTGATGGAGTTTAACTTGCAGACAATATGAGTATTTTAATCGTAGCCATGAGCCTATATCAGTGAATAGACACGTATCACAAAGTCTGGGTCATTCGGACGGATCAGAGGATTATCCAAGGCATGGATGCAGATACTGAAGAGGTCGCTGATCCCTTTCTCCGTCCTTTCATGACTCCTGTATATTGAGGAAGCCTTGAAAGGGTACTTTGTTTTCTACAACAACATAACTTTTTAGTCTATTAGGATGCAGAGCCAAGCATTCAACAGCTGGCGACTTTGTCCAAGGAGTTTCAGGAGCTATCAGGAAGGAGATTCACACAATGTGGCTCTAGATCAAAAATAAACGCATACTTAACCCCAAATCATGCATTGTCCTGTGTGTTTACTATACATTTTGCACTGTTTTGTTCCGACATACTGTACATTATACGGACGAATGACCATAAAATCCCATTTTACTTGACTAGAAAGGTTAACCTAGACTTTTTACACTTAGTAAGCATGATGCAAAGGAAAACAGGATGGCTAATTTCATCAGAAATCTTTCGTTGTCACCAGCTATGGTCAGAGGTGCGCTAAAAGGGAAACGTGCAAATGTGGACTTATTAAACTTTGTAAACTTTGGTAAATAGTGAGGCACAGTTTCAAATTCTTTACTCAAGTTCAAGTTAAAGATAATAGTTCGCACGCTCAATGGAAACTAGCTACAAACATGTTTAGTCATCCTCAATAGCCTCTTTATCCAAATCTAAAGCTAATCTCAGGAACACTGGGCTCAAGTTAAGAGCATTGGCACTCACATGGGGTGCAAGTCCATTTCAGGGCACCATTCACCCTCATGCTCATAAACAAGCTGTAATTTATCATAGCCAGTCACCTATCTGCATGCTTGTGGACAGGGGGAGAAACCAGGGAACATGGAGGACGAGGTTATGGTTAGCTCCAAGATGTATCTTATGACAGACACGGTTTACTGTATACTTGAAGTGAGAAATATTTGATCTCATGTTTTAATATTTTATTTTTAACAATCTGAGCCCTGTAGTTCAGCAGTTGTCTGCTAGGGGGCAGTGGCGTGTGTGCTACTAGTTCAAGTTTACAAGCGTCGGTTGAGCTGTGGTCGTTGTGGAGCTGTACTGTTTTTTCGGCGATTATTTGGTGTTTTTCAGTGTTTTTCAGCCCAGTGCCATCATTATGCCACCGAAAGATAAGTCTAGTGGGAAAAGAAAGTGTCTCAATCTTCGTATTGGGGAATTTAAAATGAAATTCTCCTCCGTTCTTGTTGCCACATTGTTAAGGTTAAGATTTATTCAGAATTTTATTCAACCATTGCTTGAAGCCATCTTGCAAAAAAGTCAGCACTGGATACATTTATGGAGAATCTCTAGTTTGTAGAAATGAGATATTTTTTTTCTTTACGAAGACGGTGATGACATTTTTTTTAAGTAATAGAAAGGTTTCTCAAGTTCACATGCTTGATACGTATACATAAATGCAGTAACAAAGGACTTTGTTTTTCCCCGCCTCAGTTTTCAGTGAATAATTCTCCTAACGCACCACATGGATGATAAACCAACTTTACTCATTGTTTGTATACCTTATCAATTTTCAATTGTTCTATAGAATAGTATACCTAATAGTTTTACTTAAACTCGAATACAGTGTACAACCCTTGATCAGTACAGAACACTACAGAATTCCCCCTGGTCCTATCGATGTCTAAAATTGGAACGTGCTTCGAATTTTCCCACGGTTATCACGAGAGACGCACCATTTACAAACCCCCAAAGAGTTCACTCACTGAGAGAAGGCTCGGAGTCCTTACGAGTTGTTTCATGGCCTTGAATCCAGTTGTCCTTAAAATATTTGTCACTCAAACTAAGTTATGCACAGAATGATGGTTGTTCCTGGTGAAACAGTGAAATCATCCCATACAGATGTCTCTCTGTTAGTACGGCCTGGATGGAGCATCATGCATTTGAGTCAGCGATTGTTTCTAAGGGGTAAACTGAGAAACATCATATGTGTCCTCTTCTAAACAGATCTTGGGAATGGAATTATCTATGCATGAGTGATATTTATGAAGTAATTGGCTGAGCGAAATGCAGTGTGTCTGAGCTGGTCATCATCAATCACTGTGTCTCCCTGCCATAGTGGATCAATTAGAGAGGATGCAGCCATTAGCGAGAGGAGGCAGAGTAGCCACTCTAACAAACAGTTGGAGAATGACTGTAAATGGATTACCGTGAACGAGATTACATTACTACGGGCACAGCATGCCAAAGAAACATTGCAAGTGAATATCAAGCCTTTGTATCATGCATTTAAACCCAAAGTCACGGCCTTTCCCAAACATTACATTTTCTTTCATATTCCATGTGGGGTTTGCAGGCTCATCCTTGGCACTTTATAACAGTTTTGGAATGGATAAGTCCATTTTCTGCATGAACCATCTTTGCTAAGGCATAACACATTTGATGTTTTATCATTTCTTATACTTAATGACCTTCAAACATTAATGATCAATTAATCTTATTCTGCAGACAATAACGGAGCCATTATTTTATTATTTTTTTTATTGCAAGGCACCTGAACGTACAAAGTCTGGGAAAATTGCCTTGAAAAGTGCACGAAACTTGCCATTATAGTAATTTACTGTATATTTCATCAGACCCTAGACTATGATGGGAAAGTAATGTGTGGCTTGTATTTTGGGCTGTATTGATGCCTTTACAGTATAATAACATCTAACGGGATGACTTCTGGGGAAGACCTATGTCAAAATGTCAAAAAAAGAAAAAAAAAGAAAGGTGTATAATATTGAGCTCTTGTCAATCACCATGAACAGCACACGAATCTGGACGCATCATAAAAAGCGTTTGCTCCAGTTTCTTCACACTGTATTTATTCCCCAGCATTATAGTATGTTATAATGATAGTAAGGTTTTATTACCGGACACTTCTCTGCTTTTACCATGTGTCAAAGTCCCAGCCGTTCAGAGAGGCTATAAAATAAAAACCGCTCTTAGAGTGGGAAAATGGCTTGACAGCTCCACTCATGAGGGGTCATGGACTGAAATGCGTTTTAGTATGATTGACAAAAGTACCCCGTGTAACCTACAACTGAATTTCCTCACTAAAAGCCTCGAATGAGCGAACAGCCCCAAGCTAGGAGTTTACTCTTGTAATGTTATCAGAATGAAAGGAAAACTCAACTGACGGGTCCGTGATCTACAGGAGATGTTCTTCTGACCTTTATCTTCTGATTTCTACCTTGATTAAGAGTGGTCTCTTCTTGGATGTTCCCAACCCCCCTGCAGAACCCCAGAGTTTAATAAATGGTTTGATGTGGATGAAAGTGCTAAAAAATCATTATGTCATGACCTCCGCAGTCACAAGATCTCAACCCAGGTGAACACCTATGGAAACTTTTGGACTGGCAGGTTTGCACTGCACTCCACACTACCATCATCAACGTACCGAATGAAGGAAAATCTTCTTGAAGCATTGTGCTCTGCAGTTCTGAAGGCTCATGGTGGTCTAACTACCTAACTAAGACTCTTTATTATTATTATTTTGTTGTTTTCCTGTCCCTTCTAATTTAACCTTCTGTAAAACCCAGACCACCTTATCATAGTAGGAAACATATCTCCATTGGCTACAATGATGAGACACACTCAGTGAACTCAAAAATACGTTTGTGTTTTTTTTAATCAACTATTTTCTGCTACATGTTATGAAGGGACTCATGAGACCTCTTGGGATGTCCCCTAATGTCCACTAACCAACAAGAGAGTTGTATATAAGGGTGACATCATTCATGACACCATCAGCAAATGAGACCTGGGCAATGCTCCTGTGTGTTTTTCATTCTACTTTGCAGTGGTTAGCACTATAACCTCACAGCAAGAAGGGTTTCGAACTTGCTGGAGTTTGCATGTGTGGGTTTCCTCCTACACTAGCTAGGTTGACTAGCTACTCTAAATTGTATTCCATAGGTGGAACGAATCTTAAGACTTAACTCTACACTAAATTGGTGTAAAAGTGAGTGATTGTTGGTCTCTGTGTTAACTCGGTGGACAATTGGCAACCTGCCCAGGGTGTACACGGCCTCTCACCCAACGTCGACTGGCGCGGGCTCCAGCTTGCCCATAACCCTGATGGATAAAGCAAATGGCAGGAGAGATGATGGATGGATGGAAGTGTCGCTTGCAGTATCTGACAGCTTCTGAACTGAGAGATGTGTTAGAACAAAAGGAAGTGATAAAAAAAAAAAAAATCTTCTCTTGAGGTTAACCATCAGCTATTTGAAGCTGACTACTTGGGGGTGGTGGTGATATCACCAAGCGTCGTCATTCCAGCGCATACAGACAGGAATACAAAAATGGTGACTTGTGCAACAAAAAGTAAATAAAAAACAGCGCCCATCTGAACTACCCCCACTGCTCTATTCTTCAGGTTTAATTTAGTAAGTTTACACTGTCCCTGCACTCAGTATTCCTGAGAGATATATAGTCACTCCTAATCCCAGCCCCTGCCATTTCCATTCCTGAAAAGAGTCCTTTGTGTGATAGGGGAAAAAAAAAAATAAAAATCTCTTTCTGGTTTCAGATCCCTGTGGGTAAAATTCCTCCGATGTCACTTCACAACCCCCCACCTTTTCACACACTCTCTGTTTCTCCGTTTCACACTCTCCCCATTTCCTGTACCAAATGCACACTCAGCTCAGAACATAGCTCTTATGCTTGCAAAACTCTCATGAGTGCTGCCTCCAGAAGCTGAACTTTGTGATATTCTAATTGCTTTCCACTATTTTCAGCCGCCCTCCCCTCCCCTCCCCTCCCTCAGCAGAACGTCCCAGAGCCTTGCAGGCACGCAGGCAGAAATAGCGCATGTTGCTTCTATCTATCTATCTATCTATGCCTTTCTAGAAAGACAAAAGGGCTACCAGAAAGAAAGCAGATTACGCAGCTCGATGACCCAACCACGTCCCACGCCAGGCCTCCCACAGCCAGACGCCTAATAAGGTTGACGGGTAAGGCTCTCTTCTGTTAGACGCCACTGTCCGTATTTGAAGAAAATGAAGGAAGGAAACAATCGTTTTCTTTGTCGGTTCTTATTTTAGTCCTGCATAAAATTTGTTTTACGCAACCTCTTCTCATGAAAAGTTCATAAGGACCTGAACAAGGGACGGTGATGGATTTAATCTAAAAATGAAGTAAGGAAAAGGAACGAAGGTTACCCCAATGATCACCATGACATACGAATTCCTTCGTGCAAATTCTTGCAGATTTGAGGTATTCATGAGTACCTCCGGTGAGCAACTTGCAGCAGCATTTCATTAGACTTCGTGTACAGGTGGCACCCAATCCTTTTCGTGGGAGGAAGCCAGTACGGTGCAGCATGTGTTAATTTGGCCACATGCTGTTAAGCCTGCCCAGCAAAGCCTTTATTATCGCGATCAGCTGTGGCAGGGGCTGCCAAGAATGATCTCTCTTCTTCTTCTTCTTCTTCTATTTTTTATTTTTATTTTTTTAAATAACTGGTGCTCCATTACCACACGTTCACTTTGGCAAGACCCTGACCTGTCCAAAGGTACACCGAGCAAACACCACACCATTAATCAAAGACTACACAAGTTCTTTTACATTTGGCAGGCAAAGTGTTTTACCATCAAGCAGGCCAAAGGTTGTGGGTTTAAATACCAGGAATGTTAAATACAGGACTTTCGATCCAGACTCTTAACCCTCAACCACTTGGGAGTTTAGAATTTATTCCACAAGTTCTCAATGCTGGTCCTAGAGAAGCCCTGGCCTGCAATATTTTAGTGCTTTCTCTGTTCTAAACACCCCAACCCATGAAGGGCTGTTAAATCATTTTTATTCATTGATTCAGGTGTGCAGGAAACTGGGAAAACACTAAACCTGGCAGTGCACAGTGTTACTCCAAGACCTGGGAACCTGTGCTTTAGTCCAAGCAGTTGTGGGTCAGGAGCCTTGCTTCAATGCACCTTTCCCAACAGTGCTTTCTTTGACTATTTTTGAGCGTTTGCTCAGAATCTTAACCTCTGAGACTTAATTGACCCACGTTCAATTTCCAGTTTTTAGGTTTCCCAACCTTGGTCTGTATTCATTCGAAAGGAAAAGTATCTATACTTTTAAGATGACTTTCAAGTCTTTGGTTACAGAATGGCCATGCTCCTTCCAGTCATCATCAAGCACTACATTGAAAAATAACAGCCACAACGGGGCACAGATGCCTTTTAGACACCCTCGTTCATTTATCATAGCAACAGCAGCAGGAGTAGCTGGGGGCTCAGGAGCGTGTGCGCACACACACACACACACACACACAGATCCATCAACAGCATGTGATAATGGCCCAAGCGATTACTAAACCATGTGCAGAGATGGTGGACAGCCAGGCCCAGAGAGAAAGATGATCTTATTAAGTGTCAGTGAAGCAGGGGTGGTGGGGGTTCATGTGTAAGGCAACTGACACATTCCAGGAAAGGCGTGCACCGTGTCCTCACTGAGTGATACATATAATCAGCATCTCTTGGAGATACTGTAGACAGCCAGCGGATCTGACTAGAACTCTGTCCAAAACGAGGATGCATTTCCATTATGAGGAAAGCTGAAGAGAGTGACATAAATCGATACGATTCAGCCAATTTTTGCGTCTTACATAACACTGTACAATCCTGCATGCGTATTCCCAATCAGTGTAAATGTCTTGCCTTATTTCGTTTCACATTTATATATAAAGAGAGATTTTGTTCGTCGCTCTGGCTATTAAAGCACCGCTTGTATGAGTACAGCATATCTATTCTCTGGTCATAAATTCCCAGTAGAGAGTAAATGAGACATTTCCTCTCAGCCAAGTTCTCATTCATCTCCCCATATGAGGGGAAAAATAAGAGAAAACTCTGTCTGCCCCTGATTCCCAAGGCACTTCTGAGGTTTTACTGCAGGGTAGTAATGCTCCTGGAACCTTATGGCCAGCTACAGCTATTGATAGCTAGACTTTCAGTAAAGTGACTTCACGGATTATTTTTGTTTTTTCTTCAAACCATCACCACAAGCTGGAAAGGTAGCACAATTAACACTCAGAAATAGAAACAGAACTTTTTCCTTCTCCAGAGGCCATAGATACAAAATGACCTCCGTGCTGCCTTTAGATTATCCTTTGGCACTTGCAAGAAAAGTGATGGACCATCCATAGGACCGGGATTAACGGTGGCTAGGAAACTTGAACCATATGTCAGATTGCCTGACATGCAGGAATAAGCACAGATCTCTCGATACAGATCATTGACACCTGAACGGACTGCGGAACATGATATTTGGCTGATTTGTGAACAACCCTTCAATTCTATATCCCCTACACTTGATTACTCCAAAAGGCCTTGTCAGCCAGCACCATCTATGCACATTAACAAGGACACTCGGGCAACGTGTTTGCCTTTCGTACATCCAGTACAGTGTACTGTGGCTGCTTTTCAACAGCCCCTTTTAAGGAAATGGCCGTGCTCCGATAGACATCAAGCTTAGCTGAGCGTTAGTGCTGCTGGGAAAACATCCACATGAGGAGACAGCCCACATGCAGTGGATGGAAACGTTTAGAATTAGAGAGACACTCCCTGAAATAGCTTTAAAATGTAAATAATATCAGCAGTAGCTCTAGCCGACCTGATATGCCTTAAAAACTTACATGTTTTGTTTTTTTTTGGGGGGGGGGGCAGGGCTTGATGTACACAAGCACCAAAACGTTCCCACAGCTCCAGGTTACTTTGTCCTAAATTGTACCAATCCATGCAGATTGCATTGGAGTAAAATGGGGATTCCACCTAAATTGTTGCAAACTATTTTACTGGGGGGGGGGGGGGCATAAATAAAAAAAATCAGATCAACTATGAAAACTTTAAATAGCTTTGATTTTTTTTTTTTTTTTTTTAAACTCTAGGTCAAGTAAACTGCACTCCTAGCTCAGTTGAAAAGAAAAATATCCATTATCAAGCGGGCAAAAGGCATTTGGGATTAATTGTTAATTTTATTGGAAAACAAATATACAACTTGGAATGGATTCTTTGAGGCATGGCTGTGCCATAAGCAGTTAACAAAGAAAAAGTGACTAATTATAAAGCGTAGTAATAATGAGAGAACAGAAATACAAAAAGACTATAGTGTACGAGTACCTGCCGATAAACCCGTTAGTATTTAATTCACTGATGTTGCAATAGTGCAATGTTGAGGATTTTCTTCCACTTTTATACGTAGTCCGTTGTCCATGCAGAGCAGTTCCTCAAGATAAAAAGAAAGAAAGAAAGGAGGGAGGGAAAGAGGAATTGGAGTCATTTGGACTCCGTTCATGAGGTGACAACAGGCAAGCTGACAGCAAAAAAAATAAAAAACACAAAAAGTACTGCCATCCAAACTGTCTGCCAATACCCGTCACCTGGTCCTGTGACGGCCTGCTTGACCAATTTTTTTTTTTCTTTAAACAATTACCAAGTGCGGAAAGGGGGCGAAACAAAAACAAAAATTACACATGCATTTCCTTTGGACAGCTGAAGATGGGGAGAATTAAAATGAAACATTTTACATAGATTAAAAAGAAAAAGGCAAATAGTTTTATACAAGAAATTCTGTACAAGGATTTCACTTCGCTGTCATCATCTGTACAAATTCTGTGGAGAGAGAAAAGGCAGTTTTACTTCAGAGTCGTTCCTTAGAAACTTTAAAAAAACTTTTCCAGAACCAACCCGGGCATCCATACCTTCATAATTGACCTGGCCGTCACCATCGATATCTGCTTCTCTGATCATTTCATCGACTTCCTCATCTGTTAACTTCTCCCCCAAGTTTGTCATGACGTGGCGCAGCTCAGCGGCACTGATGTATCCATTTCCATCCTGAACACAATCCAGGCAAATTCAGCAATGGGTCAGAGACGTTGGGAATCGAGTACTTGTACTGACACAAAACCAGCACACAAGATACCTTGTCGAATACTCTGAAGGCTTCCCTGATCTCTTCCTCACTGTCTGTGTCTTTCATCTTTCTCGCCATCATGGTCAAGAACTCTGGAAAGTCTATTGTTCCATTACCTGAGAAGAGTCACCACAGGAAAAACATGTTAAACTGCACAGGACCATAAGCAACCCCCCGCACCCTCTCATACTGCATTTTTCAGTAATTAGCGCTTCAAATATAAACTTAAGTTCCATTACCCAGCTTAAGCAAAATAGTTTCATGTGTGCTCACCATCTGCATCCACTTCATTGATCATATCCTGAAGTTCGGCTTCCGTCGGGTTCTGCCCCAGAGAACGCATCACCGTACCGAGCTCTTTAGTGGTAATGGTGCCATCTCCATCTTTGTCAAATAGCGAGAAGGCCTCTTTGAACTCTGTCAGGAAACAAGCTTGGAGTCAGTACACACACGTGGCATTAAATGTGCTCAGCTTGGCATCACTGCTCATATAAATTTACGTACTTTTCTATATAATAAAACAAATGTTTTACTTGGTCTTCCATTATTATTTGTTTTGTACCAAGAAACCATCTCGACTAGCTCTGTTTAATACGATTCATTAACCGACTAAAGCACAGGCTGTAAAATTTGATTTTGCAACATCATTCCCACACCACAGATGTTTATAGCAAGTACACCAGATACCATCTTTTCTTAACTTGCTTAAATCTCCTCTTCACAACCACCCCATATTGTTCAGAAAAAGGTCTACAACTAAATTACTGCAGACACACAGAGCTGCCTTTTCCACACAAAGGCTGAAAAGTCACTCTGCTGGCAAGCTTATCAAATCCAATCGTTTCAGACAGTTGTATTCATGACTGTTACCAAGACACAGTAAGCAACAATGCCTTGACTGAAATGTCTAGAGCTGGAGGGAGCTGTGGTAGACGCACAAACAAACTACAGCCATGGCAACACTTGCCCACGCCAACAAGTCTAAGGCCAAGCTAATGACACCGCCTTCTGCATGAGGTTGGCGAGATCAGTAAAGGGCTACAAGTTACCAAGGGAGAATTTTTACACGCCACTGGGAAAAGCTGCCCCAGGATCGGCTCTCGGTTGAGCATTGCGATGTGTAACATATGTGAGTGTGGAAACAGTACAGGGAAAGGAAATACGAGTACAAGAGCTCTACGTTATAAAAAGGTGGGATTGTTCAGGCGACTGTAAAAACCACAGAAAACCTAAAATATTTGCACAGCAGGCATCTTAGGGGAAAAAACCAAAAACAAAACTAACAAACATTAAATGGGAACTTTTTACCCCAAAGAACAACTTGTCTGTTAGAACAAAATTTCATCTAAATATAAAATGAATTATTTGTTCCCACATTTTCCCCAAACGCCTACAGACGTTTCTTTAATGGTTCTTGTGAGGAAGTGATCTCACTTCACTTGGCCAAATCACAGATGCACTCAGTTTACTCAACACAAACTAGTCCACAAACCCACCTTAAAAGGCAACAAGCGAGATGACAATCTAAGAGCGTACAAGCTGTTGGCAGGACCGCAAGAACCCATGCAACAAGGAGTGTGCAAAGTCAAAGACTAAACTGGGCACAAAAAGCAGCGTGTTTCAGACCTTACCAGCAATCTGCTCTTCCGTCAGTTGATCAGCCTGCAAACGAAAACAGACAATCATAAAAAGGCCAACGTGTTCATGTGATCACACATTCCAGCATCATAAAACAAACACACCCTTTTAATGCCCCCCCACCCCCCTCTTTTGGTTTTGTTTTAAATAAATCCCATAAACAAATCCCACACTCTCCCTTCCCTCATTCACACATCCCAACAGGGTGTAAAAATTCCTCCGATTCAGGCTTGCATACAGAACAAACTAAATCGCTTCACATGCTTCTGCACCACTGGGCCTTCCCTTAAAAGCAAGCTAAGCCCCATGGGACGAGATAACATCTCGCACCTTGTGCAGAGGCGAAACCCTGCATCTTACGACAACGACGACGACGATGCGGGTGACCCGGTGCACCTTTTCCTCCTGAAATAATCAGTTAGCTGGTAAGGCACGTTGAACATCCTTGTCACCTTTACCAGAGAACCCACCTTAATAGATAACCTACAGCGAGGACATCTGAGACGCTCGTCACTGCATGTAGGAACAAGCCACGACGTTAAGGTGTGCCCAGAATAAAATTACAGGGATATTACCATGACTTAGTAGGGGAAGACGGATAGATAAATAAATAAAAACATGGGGATACCCTGAAAAAAACAAAAGAAGAAAAGAAGAAGAGGAGGACCCCCCCCAGATCTCATGTTCTCACCAGGCTTCATTTCCTTGCAGTCTTGATTATTATGTACATTAAATGTGGTTTGTACAGGAAATACTCCCGAGAATAATTATTCTTCAAATAAATAAATTTAAAAGATAGATAGATAGATAAATAAATAAAGATAGATAGATAGATTCGGGTCCCCCCTCTCCCTCCCTAACCCCAGGAACAGAAATGTCTTTATATCATTTGATATATCCAGCTTGGTACAAGTCAACAAAACTACCCACGGTGTCCAAGTGCACACTTTTATCACCAAAATCTCAACTAAGTGATGTGAAAGCATCTCTCTTTGTCCTGTCCAGGCTCTACAATACATACATTTTAATTGCACACGTGGATAAATACCGCCGGTATACATTAAAATACACGCACTCGACCTGGTAAGGTTAACTTTAAACACTAACCCCTACTATTAACTACCTCGTGTTAGCGCGTGACCCTGACTTGCACTTCATCCGACCAGAAGAAAATGAAAGCAGAGTCAGTTCCTCACTGGCGCCTTTTTATCTCCGCCATGAAGAAGGCGGGAAGCTCGAGACCACCGGGAGCGTTCATTTAGCGCTTAGCTAGCTCTATACAAACACAAAACTCGCTCAACTTCTGAAAAATACAAATACTATAACCGTTTTTTGTTGTTGTTACTGTTTGTTTGTTTAAAAAGAAACTTCTACCAAACCACGGTTTTTAAAAATAAATAAATAAATAAATAAATAAATAAATAAAATGCACACTCCCAGCGGGATGTAACGTTATTTAACCAGTATTCGGTTATACATCGCATAGCTAACATAGCTAGCAAACAAGCTAGCTGCTAGAAAAGGGGGAAAAAAAACCCCAAACCAACCAAACCCCGACATAATACATTTTTTTAAAAATCCCAAACGACGTACCAAGAGCGTGAATATAATACACACCCCATGGATACATTACCGAGATTGCTAAGTCATAAATCGTGCCTAAAATGTACCTTAATACAGCTTTATTACCTCTCCAATTCCTATAATAATAAAAATAATAATAAGCTGCACACATAACGCAGGGAACTAAACGGCGACTGAGGTAACGTTCACACAGCAAAGGCGTGCTCTCAGTCCGGGGCTGCGCCATAAAAACGACTACAGTTTGCCCCACACGACTGCTTGAATTGCTGAATTCAAAAGCTAATGAGGTTAAATTGTACTCACCATTGTATTTCTCGTTTAATATCTGCTCGCGTTCTGCCCTTCGACTAAGAATCACCTCTCTCTCACTGGTGAGGAGAAAACTCGGCACAGTGCAGACCCGCCTTGACGGTTGGACATAAAACGCCTCCCCTGGTCGTGTATCCATCCGCTGGCTTATCTGCATTCTGGCGAAGAGCCTGTGAGAAATACGGAAACAGTGCGCGCTCCAGCGTGGGGTTGATTTTAAAGCATGTTTGTAAATGTACCCGTTAGAAGTGAAACAAGTACACATTTTGCTCTACTAACCGATCTATTCGGTAAAACACGCAAGGACTAGCTGATCGCGGAGAAATACGTCTTGTGATTCGGTCGTGCGGAAGTTTCTGATTGGCTCGTTTGTACCTGCAATGCGTCACTCCTTTGGTCACACACAGCAGCGTTTAACCAGTCATAAATGTCAACTCAAACCGGTGCACTCAAATCACCTGGACCCGTCCAGACTCTTGTGTGACTAGGTTGTCAGGTTCATGAGGGGGAAATAATATACGTTTTGGTGTTTAACTGCAAGGAATTGGAAAGATTTTATATCTCGAGTCAGTCTTCCTAATGCATTCTGACAATAACATCCCCATATCAGACCAGGTGCACAGGTCAGCCATGATAGTGCAAGGTCTCGAGATGAAAGTTGGCCTATATAAGGTGAAACATTAGCCTGGTAGATGAGTCTATACCCCAGACTAATTAGTTTTAAATATACAGACAACTCATAAATAACACCGATAGCTCACATCAACACTCAAGAGCTCAGTCACAGATTTGTGCATCTAAGTCAGATTTGCCCAGACTTTCCCAGATCATTCATGGTGTATTTAAACACTAGACGATATAAGACTGGGTGGTGTGATGGTTAGCACTGTCGCTTCACAGCAAGAGAATCCTGGGTTTGATCCCCGGGGTCAGCCTGAGGAGGGCCTTTCAGTGTGGAGTTTGCATGTTTTCCCTGTGTCTGCCTGGGTTTCCTCTGGGTATTCTGGTTTCCTCCCACAGTCCAAAGACATGCACAGAGGGGATTAGGTTAATTCACATGTGTCAAAAAGGGCCGTGCGGGAGCAGGTTTTCATTCCAGCCAAGCAAGAACCACACCTAATTACACCTGTTTAAATCAGTTGAGATTGGCTTTTAGTTAACTCAGGTGTGAGTTGTGCTTGGTTGGAATGAAAACCCGCACCCACACGGCCCTTTTATGGACCGGTTTGACACCCCTGGGTTAATTGGATACTCTAAATTGCCCGTAGGTGTGAATGTGAGTGTGAACGGTTGTCTGTCTCTGTGTGTTGGCCCTGTGGTGGATTGGCGACCTGCCCAGGGTGTACCCCGCCTCTCGCCCGAGGTCAGCTGGGATTGGCTCCAGCTTCCCCCCATGACCCTGAACAGTTTAGAGGTGTAGTGTAGAAGATATGAATGAGTATATAAGACTGTTAAGAGAATTCAAATGAGGCCTAATTAAAATAGTTCCGGCTAATTTTCTAGTTAATGGCACCAGTTCATGCTGTTTCACTGTGGTTCATTCATGGTGGTATCAGATACCGGGAATGACATAAACATGGGGAGGGCTCAGGTTTATGGGGCCTTTTTTTATACAGTGTTTTTTTCTCCCTCTATTTGGCATCTCTGTAAGACTTACTGTATTAGAGTTTAGCTTTGAGTCATAGAATTTGGCCCTAAACTGCACAGACAGGCTTGGGCAGGGATACATAGCATTTCCCTTACCAGAGCTTGTAAAAATCATTTGGAATGTGTGAATCACTCTGTATTTGTGTCCACAACACAAACACAGCCTTCCTGTTTTTTGGGTTGTTTTTTTTTCTGCTTCAAGGTGTGTAAGAGTTTCCATTTGTAAATAAAATTCCCAGTTGAGAAACATGTAAAGTTAAAATACTCTAATTCCTGTCCTCTTATGCTCCCCCTTTGTTATCCACAAAGTAATATGTCCTGTAACTAGACACATACAGCGCTGTGCAAAAGTCTTGAGCCAACCGTTATTTCTTCATATTTTGCTTCCAAAGAGCCAGACTTTCCTGTATTTTTTTAAGGCAGTCATGAGGAACAGTTCTCCAGGCTTCCTGCAGACCAGGATGGAAAAAAGCCCGATGGAACGCAATCATTCATGGATTGGCCACGCCAAAGCCCAAATCTCAACATTATTTATGCAGTGTGGGATCATCTCAACAGAGAACGGAACAAAAGTCAGCCGACATCCAAAGAAGAGTTTGGGAATGTCCTTCAAGAAGCCTGGAGGACTATTCCTGAAGACTACTTAAAGAAATTACAAGAAAGCCTGCCTAAGAGGCTGTATTGAAGAATAATGGTGGTCATACCAAATATTGATTTTAAAGCTTATTTGAATTATACAAACTCTCTTCGCATTATGTACAGGGGGTAGCTTGTGGGGTTAAGATGTAGGACTACTGATTGGAAGGTTGGGAGTTCACAGCCAAGCTCTTGAGCAAGGCCCTTAACCGCAAATGCTCAGTTGTATAAATGAGATAAAACGTAAGGGTGTCTGCCAAATGACGGTAATGTAATATACTGTATTTACATGTATGTTTCCACATGCTGTACATATTGTCTCAATTTCCTAGAAAAATATAAAGAAATGAGGGGTGACTCAAGACTTTTGCACAGTACTGTATATTCTTTAAACTATCACGTGTGGTACTGTAGGGTATTTCAGAATTCTGGTGGAAGATCTGGAAATCTATAAAAAGCAATAGGTAATCTCAAACATACTTACAACGTTGCTGATCAGATACATAGCTAAAGGCACAGTATATGTTTAGAATCAGTTCAAATTTATAATCAATAGACATGTGAGAATCTTGAGGGTTAAAATGCCCAGCAGCAGCACCAAACAAAAAAAAAGGTACTGGATATCTAAGCCAGCAAATCCATTGCACTATGACTGTTATTGTGCTCTAATAAAATGCGAAGAGGAATGAGCCTGTTAATATCACAAGGCTAATAATAGTTCATAAATGTGGGACAGAATCCAAGACCAGGGCTAAGTCTAGTCTTAAACAAAAAAGGTCTTTCAAATAAGAATTCTTTCCGAAAGCATAACTTACTAAGAATTTTGCTCGGGAAACAAGCCTTAGCAGTCATTCCATGGAAAAAAAATAATCTGAATTGTTCCTCCTTTCTTTTTCTGCTCAAATCATAATGCTTCTGTTGTCTTCCTCTGAAAATGATAAGACTATAAATGGTGGGGTTGGGTTTTTTTTTTTTTTTTTTTTGGACTGGATTAGCCGTACTTACAGAAATCATTTGAGGATGTGATCATCACTGTATGCAACAAGTTAAAACGATAATACAATACGTATATCTGCACAGAGACCTTCATGTAGTCATGTTTTCTTACACATACATATCCATTTAGACAAAATACCCATGGACGGTATCTCATGTCATTAATTAAATGTCTAAAGCTTCCGACCTTCAGTTAAATTTAATAGGTCTGGATTTTCACTTGTTTCTGTAACAACAGTCTGGATAGCTGAGATGTACTTATCTTGCCTAGAGTTGCTCCAAAAATCAGGATAACTAGATACCGATCTCTGCTGTCAATAGGTAATTGAGAACATCATAAGTCATACGAGACCAGGATAAGCGATAATCACAAGTCTAAAGAGTCCCTGACCACTCAGATGTTTACCTGTAGTGAGAGCCATGAAACTGAAGACCTATTCATTCGTAATGCACATTCAGGCCTTCAAATGCACTGCAACACTGGGATCATGTTTCCCACTTTGTGTGTACAATACACATGCACGTACATTGTGCACCTGTGTTACAGGCACACACATATAAAAATAACTTACTCGGGTGTACCCCTTGTTTCTCATTCAGTCTTTTTTTGTAACTCACTGTACATCGCAGAAAGCAGTGTTTGCTTTGCTGGAATATAATAAGTCAGCTGGAGTGATGAACTGCCTGGAGCCATCAGGCTAAACCTGATTAACAAAGATTTTGTCCATGTGGTCTATGCGCTCTTTTGCCATTTAGAATACAATTATAATTGAAACAGTGATGACAATATGAAGCGCATTATCAAGAGGCCCTCTGGTTAAAAAAAAAAAGGGGAAAAAAGCAGCCTTCATTTGCCGTCAGTGAGAAAATACCTTACAAATCTAATTATGAATAGTTAAATAATTTATGCATTATGACTAAATGGAAATATAATTATTACCCTTCCATTTTAATTGCCATATAAGTGTAAATGCTGTAAAACCAATACATCCTAACATGCGTAGTTAAAGTACAGTATTTGAGTTCAGCTCTGTGCATAACACAAAAGCTGACTGTTACAGTACATCCCATACAAATTGTTGAATTCAATCTCTATACAGTTTTAAATATATATATACACACACACACACACACACACAGACATATATATATATTTTATATA
>JAQMCW010000006.1:14305002-14326696 GCA_030068335.1 Chrysichthys cranchii
TCCGTAACCATAGTGTTTTATCTGAGAATATATGTACATAAGGAAATGTGGTCTTTCATAATATTTTAAGTCTTCCTGAGTAAAACAAAAAGAAAAATATTTTTTCTAGTTCAAGGTTTGACATTTTTTCACACATAAAAGGTTACGGACACTACATTTTTAAGTGAGACACTAATGAATATAAATACTGTGTTTTTGCCGACAATATTATGTAAGAGATCACTTTTCATGCCAAAAACAAACAAAAAAAACCCATAATGGTTCCTGGGTTTTACAGAAGAAGAAAAAAGATGCAAGTGACAGTCAAAATCTCCAGAAGAAGTGCGACAGATTCACTGAGATGCTCAGAAAAACTTGCAGCTCATTTCCTTATAAAACTGTACAAACTGTACCTGGGACTACAATTTAAGAACAAAAAACAAAGCACAGGATCATCAGACCAAACACTGCCTTTTTTTTTTTGGTTAGTACTCCTTACTGCACACTGCAGAAAGTAAAAGGTTTAACTACATTTTTTTCAAAGTCCACTTTACAAGACTCATGCACAGTCCTGTACATAGTAATATAAACACATATAAGGGTACACATAGTACATTTTATCTAAGTATTGGATGTATTCCATGAAATTCCACGATTTCTGAGTTAGGTGGTTTAAACCTGTCCAACAGAAGTATTTCCACTGTCATCTAGAAGATGATTAGATCTTTCGTGGCAACCCACAGAGCAGTAGTCGTGTACTAATGGTAGCTGTACTGCAGCTCAGGACTGATCTACAGTTGGCGCAGTGCTTAGTGCTTGCGGCTAGTAATTTCTGTCCAGAGGCTGATGATTTAATCCCCTGCAGAGGCTCACAGCTCTGCCCTGTCATGGCAGCAGCAGCAGCAGCAGCAGCAGTCTGATCATTGCCTCCAAACCCCTGCCTCTGGCCATGCTCCAGGACTCTGCAGCAGACCACCTGACTGCACCACAAGCACCCGATTGAACGCAGGCCACCTGATGGTGCAAGGGCACTGCGGAGTGAACACAGACTCACAGGCCTGTCAACCATCAGAGACCGTGAGTGCTGACTCCACCGCAACATGCACTGACAAAGTGGTTTGAGATCTTATCACAGACCAGTCAGATGTTTCGCATGGGTTTACTCAGTCTTACTTGAAGGATGGGCTGCCATCCATAAACGAAGTCTAGGATTAATAATTAACGTAATCTTTTGGTTGGTTGGTTGTTTTTTTTGCTCCGAACACGTCCCCCATCTTGCCACACCCTTTTTTCACCATAAAGATAACGTTAACAAGATTATTACACATGCTGACAGAGTGAGTGATGACAAAAAGGAAGAGATAAACGCTCCCGAGGGTCTTGTAAGACTACAGAATTGAACATATGTAACTAAAAAAGTGAAGCATGAAAGTGTGATAGAAAGCTGCTGAAGGACAGGAGAAGGAAAAACCCCTGACAGATGTGATAATGATGTAGGAGCCCTCTATGCTGTGTACTTTCTCTTATATATCATATATATTAACAGCTTTTGTAGCTCTGATGTGCCAAAGATGGACACCTGCGCTTGTGTGTGGTGTGTAGGTGAGGGTGCGCTCAGTCTCCAAAGATCTAGAGGGCAACGGACAGTATTTCAGCATCGATGCTTCACTCAGCAAAATTGCAAAGGAGTTTGCTTTAGCTGTCTATCTGTCACGTCCCTGCAGAGTTGGAGCCAATGTTCATTCTGGTCTCACCAGCACAGTTCTGACACCAAGTGATTCTGTCGGGTTACTGCACGTTCTTCATGTTTGGCTCAGGGAAAAATGGAACCCTCTTTACTGAATTTAATCTTGCCTCACGAAGAAAGTGAAACGTAGATAAAATGGGTCTCTCTTTGGGTTCGAGGGCTTAAAATATTTTTAATATTAGAAAAACCCGACATTGTCGTGTCGCCTTACACTATGTTACATTATGTTATGTAACTTGACCTACTGGATTATAAGGCACCTAAGCCGACGCACCCCGATGCTCCGGTGTCGTTTGAGCTAATCCCTATGTACCACGTCATTCCATATCAGAACTGATCATAAGCGCGACCCGTTTAGGGAGTTAATTAAAAGTCTTTCATTATCAAATGAACTCTTAAGGACCCCATTTTCTAGGAACGTCTTACTGTATATACAGCATAAACAATTCCCACTGAACAATTTCAACATGTTGACTTGTATGGAGATAAGACCTGAAAACATGCTTATTCATGCAAAATTCATTTATAAACAAGGCCTAAGGGCAGCAGTGAAGTTCATCGATATACTTTTCTTTCTCTTCGGGAAACCCTTGTGATTTTTAATTTTTTTGGAAAACGTGTTAATGAAATTCACAGTCACGTGTTTTTTGGTCATCGAGATCTACATATGTATAATGCTGTGTGCTGCTTGGTTTGTGGGTCTAAAATGACTGGAATTGCTGTCAGGAAGCAATACAAGGGACGATCAAAGAGTAAAGGCAAAACACAGTATGTTTAACGTCTTTAACAGAAGTAACTGTGCGAAATTGAACATATCATGTCCCTGTGAAAGACGACGCATTTGTTGTATCATTCATCTAGCTTCTGGATTCCTGCAGAGAAGATGTTTTTCAGCTGCGCACCACTTCATTTACTCGTCATCAGCAGTGAAGGTGCAACCATGCAGCGCCTCCTTCAGTGGACCGAAGATGTCATAATGGCTCGGCACCAAATCCGGGTTGTAAGGAGGATGTGGGAGACGTTCGAACCCGAGCCGTCGTGCTGTCCCTACTGTCCCAGCTGCTGTATGAGGACGTGCGTTGTCATGGTCCAACAAGACTGTTTTGGACAGCGGTCCTCTTCTTTTGCTGCGACTTGCAGGTTTAAGTTCGTTTCCCAGCAACGCACAGGAATTTGCACTGTTCACTGTTTGTCCATGCATTTAAATAGGCCTCATCATGCGCCAAAAGAATGCTAAGATGATTTTCTTGGGGGAGGACTGACTTTTGAATTTCTTCTTCGCTGGAGAAGATGGATGTCCCCACTCCCTGCTTTGTCTTTTGCCCTCAGGGTTATCGCATACAGTCGATCCTCACATTAACGGACTAATCGGGGGGAGAGGTTGTCCGTTGACTTGAATAGTCCGTTGATGTGAAGTGTTTTAGTGTGTGGGGGGCTTAAAATAATGGAAATCCAAGGAAAAACACCACTAAGGTCCATAAAAGTGCTACCCAAGTACTGTAGACATGACAAGCAGCGTGAAGACCAACATAAATTAAACACTGAGGTGAAAAACACCAAATAATCGCTGGGAAAAAAAGTACAGCTTCACAACGACCACAGCTCAACCGACGCTTGGAGGCAACTAGTAGCACGCACGCCACCAACACCTAGTGGACATTCGCTGAACTATTGGACTCGGTTCGCAACACCCGGGATTGTTAAACGTTCGAACCGGACATTCTGGCTAACGGATTACGTATTCAGACCAGCAGATTTTGTCCATTGCATCCGATATCCGTTAATGCGGGGTCCGTAGATGAGAGGATCGCCTGTAATTTCACAATTACCTTTAGTTTTTGATTCTCACTCATATATACCGTATGTATATATAGTTTGGTTTTTTTTCTCAGTTTTTTCCCCACATGCATGCTGAAAATCCATGGCTAGAAACTGGCTTTAAAATGCGGGCGCATTCCTTTAACCGAATGAAGCTTTCTATGAAATAATTTGAATTGCTATATTAGGCAGAATCTCTTCTCATTATCTGTCGCAAAAGATACGAATCTAATCACAGCACGTGTCGTATCACGACCCCCTAGGAGCAAACAGCGCATCGTTTCAGAGGTTAAATCTCCTGCAGGATACAGAACCCGCTTAGATCGTATACCCTGCTCTATTACACTGGAAAATCTGCAGATCCAGCTCAACCATGGATTATGACCACTGATGAAATCGAGACAGCAAACCCAGGGCCAAATGCCACCACCTGACTGGCACAGAGATAGATGCTCTTCCTTAGCTCAAAGAAGAAGAAGAAGAAGAAGTGTATGTAGAAATCCTGGGCATGAACATGTTCCAGTGGAATACCGTCCACGTGACATGCGAAGCCTGTGTTAACTGATTTGACCAACATAAACCCCGGTCTCTTGTCATTTATAACCCCGTTTCGCCTACTTGAGCCTCTAAACACAGCAATGCTTTTATAAATATTCCCGACAAACTGAACACTCCCTTTCTGCGATTTTCACAACTCTAAAATGATGCATCCACTTGATCCGAAGGCCATAGTAAAAGCTGAATCGATCGACCCTGTAATTACAGTCTCACACAGAACAGATAGTTATGTTAACCTCAGGGACAGAACAAATAATCATTATTAAATGTGCTCTCGCTGATCTGTAATTAACTTTTCTGATGAAAAACAACCATTATCCATCGGTTGAAGCCTGAACGAATGTGTGTATTACCGGAGCAGGATTTCAACACGGAGCTTTACGAGCATTTAAAGGGTGTCGAAGAGGCAATATGAAACTCATAAATACCTGGAAGAGCATTACATGAGGCAGTACATGGTTATGTAATAGTGCACCAATATCCATTATACTGGATGATACATTATGTTTAGATCAACGTGGATGATAGAGGGTAGCCATCTGTTGTGAAATACAGAGAAGCACGTCTGAATCAGAGGCAACATTTATTAAAGTCTGGCGTTTCTCGGGGTCTCAGAGGGAGCACGGTAATAACACAAGTTGTTTCATAAGCGTCTATATTGTATGTCGGGTCCGTGGCTTGGAGCTGAGACCACAGTGGAAATTGTCCTCGATCTTAGATGTCAGGATCGATGCACATGTTGGTCCTCTGTGTATCCAGGTGGCTTGGGCTGTGTGCCATGTCCTCGCTTTTTCAGCATGTCATTGTGAAACACAGGGTTATACGTGCATGATAAGTGTTTTAGAAATACTTTTTCATGCTTTAGAGCTTCCCCCTGAATGAATATCCATACAGGTGACAGACAGGCTGAAACCTGCCTGTGAATACTCTCATAATTATTATTCATGAAGAATTCTGAGGAAAAGTAACTTGAATTTATAGCCATCACCTGCTAGATGTACATTTGAGGTTTTGTCCTTACAGCTGTCTAAGGCAGTTATTTTCTTTATTCTTTTTGAATATTTGAGATGCCTTAGCAGGACAAGGCTTGGCCTTTCAGAAATGTAGAACAGCAAACTATTTACATTCTGCCATCTGCAGGTGGATTATAGTACTGCAACTACAGCCAACACTCAAAGAAAAAAAAGAAAGAAAAAGAAAGGCCCCTACAAGCCATAGGTTTGTTCACTTTGATATAAAACCAAAGTAGGAACTTTTTAACAAATAAGAGCCATCATAATAAACTCTTGTGTTCCAAAAAAAAAAAAAAAGTTCACAAGCAATGCTATACTACAACTGCTCCATTCAAAGCGTTCATTCATCTTTAGTAAGTGCTTTATCCCGGGCCAGGTGGAGGTGGATCCGGAGACGATCCTGGGACCACTGCGTGCTAGGAAGGAATCCAACCTGAATGAGACGTCAGTTCACATGCATCGTACAACCACATTCACACGTAAGGGCAATTTAGCATACCCAATCCACCTACTAGAATGTTTTTGGGAGGAAGGAGGGAAGAAACCGGAAAAATATGGAGGAAAGTCATACACAGAGCATTCAAAACTCCACACAGGCTTTAACCCGAGCTCTGGATTGAACCGTAGGCATCTACGTTCCCAGCAACAAGCAAAAAAATTAAATCCAGGAAATGGTCAAATGTGAGCTTTGACTTATTTTAACCTTTCAGGTTTTTAATGATTAAAAATAAAATAAAATAAAATAAACTAAAACACACATTGATGATGTACGCTTCTCAGGTGTGATTTCAAGAAGCAACCTCACCACTTGCTAGACGTCTGGCATCTTTCAAGAGCAAAACTATGTTTGCTACTGCAGCAGTAGACATGGAAAAACTTTCATAAAAGTTTTTATAAAAATTCTAGCTCCTTGTGAATTGTTGACACCCCCCCTCCCCCATCCAATTTCATAATCTCCTTTATTTCACAGCACAATGGTGAGCTGGTTAACCTGCCCAGGCCTGGATGACGTTCTAATCGACATGACCAAGAACTAGAGTATGTTTGAAAAGCACTTACACAACCTTGCCCTAACTGCAACATGGCAAATGTGAGACCAAAGCAGACAAGGGGGAGTGACCGCTTTTGAACCCTTAAGGAAAAACTGGTGAACTCCTCTGGCACGGTGAAGGTAGAACAGGAGCCAAGAGAGGGTATGGCTGCTTTCCTTTTTTTAAGAGACGGAGCTTTCATTAAATTAAAACATGATGTTCCTGAGTGGCCCCTGAGTCGCCATTGAAATCCTTTACTAGTATCAAACAATACTTCGCAGCCACAGCCGTCACGTTGTGATTAGTCGAGAATGTCTCATTTGTAGGATATATTCTGTCAAACATTATCGCACACGAAAGTAGTCCATCCCCAAAATGTCCCCTAATAATGTCTTAACACAAATCTCCAAGCATCATAACAGGAAGCCTTTTCCCTTAATTGTCTTTCAGCCAGATCGCTCACAGAAATCTGCCTCAGAGACAAACATGGAGCTTCACAGACAGCTTGCAAACTCACACCACAGATCTCCATGAGCAGCAGGCGGATTTTTCCTTCAGTAAGCCTTGTGCTACAGCTAGCACGCAAGTATTACCTGTTCATTTTTGCCATTTTCTATTATTAATTTTAGCATATCTCTCTTCTCTTAGGTCCTGTACGTGCCGTAGGGCACATAGGGTGCCAAGCGGCCTCCGCGGGGCTCGGTTGACATTTCCGTAGTCAAGCGCATTCTACAGGGTGAGGTCGCCAGCCCCACGCCCAACCTTCCCCTTACTCGGGACTCAGGTTCATGCTCTCACACACGCACACATCCACACCTACAGGCAATTTATGGTAGCCAATCCGCCTAACGTGCATGTCTTTGGACAGTGGGAAGAAACCAGAGTACCCGGAGGCAACCCACATGGACACGGGGAGAACATGCAAACTCTACACAGAAAGGCACCCGTGCCGAACCCAGGACCTTCTCGCTGTGAAGGTCAGTGCTAACCACTTAGCCACCATGTAACCCATTTTTAGTATTATATATATCCCCCCGCCAGACATTATAACACCATGAAATGACATATGGAATTATGCAGCGATCAAGAAAAGTGTCAAATCAAACCTGGTTCATAGCTGAAACTACTCTCATCTTTCCCCACAAGATTCATGAAGTGTTTCAAGCGAAAACCACTCTTTACAAATTAAAATCTGGACATTTAAAGTGCCAGTTGATGGATATAGCACAAAACATAGTGAAATAATTAGTTTCCAGTTATTTATTTATTTATTTATTTATTTTTAAAGTTCTCTATGCTCCAAAATATGATTTCTGTAAGGTGTAAGAATACTCTGCAGTAACTGAGCTTGGCCACCTGAGCATGTCAGTTGGTGAAAACTCTTTTGGCATGCCCTGGCATCACACCACTCATGTCTCACCCCGAATAGCCTGATCATGACTGACATGGCCATCCTCTGTCAATGCCCAGACAATGGAAATAGTATATGGGTTCCAGGAAATCCTTTTCTGTTTTAAGTTTATAGACCCTTCTAGGAAGTGGGACAATATATCGAACACGGTGTCATAACGGTTCTCGTGAAGTTCCCTTTTGTCCCCAGTATTGTACACCCCTGCTGACTTGTGGACTAGTCTAGTAGTAATAGATTAGTCGTATACATTACATGTCCGTCATTTGGCAGACGCTCTTATCATAAATGAGCGACTTACATTTGTCATTTTATACAACTGAGCAGCTGAGGGCCTTGTTCAAGGGCTCAGGAGTAGCAGCTTGGGGGTAGGTTTGAACTCGCAGCCTTCCGATCAATAGTCCAACGTCCTACCCCTGGGCTACCACCGTCCCCCGATAATTCTATTATCAAGAAGAAATTCTGTTTTCCTCATTTACTGGTAGCACGACACATATTTGGAGTGGCCAGAGTGTCTGATGGATAGGTTCACTGTGTGACGCTGGCTGCTGCTCCGCAACAAACATTCCTGTCTCTAAGAGGTGTTGGGGTATCACAAACACTCAGGATGACATGCTGAAGAGAGGTCAACATGCAACATGATTCTGCCCCTCCCAGTTTCCACGAAAGACAAGGAGAGATACAGATACATTGAAAGCATACCATAGTAGCTGAAGGGGGTGCAGTTTGGAGAATGCAACTTATACTTAAAGCAATTGATTTAAAAATGCACAACCTGCCATCCCCATCATCTGAGACATGCTACCTTTAGAGCTGAGGCATTTTTTTTTTTCAGTGGTCAAAAATGGTCAGTATGTTCTGAGTCAGCATGTACCCAGGACAAGGAGGAACTCGAGACACTCAAGCTCTGTGAAGCACCACAAGGGGGTAGTGTGGAGCGCTACAGGCCAACCATGTAATTATGAATAGTGTCATACCATACTGTAGTCTTGGGAGCATTGCTGTCATGGTTCGCAAAGCGGTATCCACACAGGGGTGTATGATGGTCATCCAGACGTTTTTAAATGTCGTCATGATGATGGTTGTCACCACTATAGTATATAACCAATATAGTAGTCCTGTACACAGTACGCGTTACTGAATGAATCAAAAGTATGCAATGCAAATGTCAATAATTTAGCTCAAATAAACATTTAAATAGTGTGAATGCAAATCTAGTTACAATTCAAGAATTAAAAGCTCTAATGGCTTCAGATTAGATTACAGTAGTCATGCCGGTAAGTATTTGGACACTGGCAAAGTTATTGTCATTTGACCTGAATACGGAAGTATACTGGAGTAATTAAACAATGACCATGTGCAGATTCCTCCTTCCCCACCCATCTCTTTTTAACGGACCAAAAATAATTAGACAATTGGTTGAGTCCAATAGTTCAGCGATTGTCCGCTTGGTGGCGGTGGCGGTGGCGTGCTACTAGTTGCTTCCAAGCGTCGGTTGAGCTGTGGTCGTTGTGAAGCTATAGTGTTTTTTCAGCGATTATTTGGTGGTTTTCAGCTCAATGTTTTCTCAATGTACTTCCCTATTTATGTTGGTTGTTAGGCTGCTTGTCAAGTGTACAGTACTTGGGTAGGACTTTTATGGACCTTAGGGGTGTTTTTCCTTGGATTTCCATTATCTTAACCCCCCCCACACTAAAACACTTCACATTATCTGACTATTCAAGTCAAAGGACCATCTCTCCCCCCAATTATTCCGTTAATGCGAGGATCAACTGTATATAAATATATAAAATATACTTTATATACACTGAAAGGGAACCCTGGGTGCAGAAAATTTAAGAACTCCTTTGGTTTTTGTTAGATGATAGATCAAAAGTATTTTTTTTTTTTTGCATCCTGTACACCAAAGAACTCCTAACAGGTCCAGATTTAACCTTGCTTTAGACTGTAGAGTTGAGATGAACACTTCAGAATTAATATAACTTTATAGAGATTCATATAAAGACTTTTTCTTTTACGCAGGATGATCCTTCAGGTGTGGCTAGATGTCTTTCTCTGCACGCCTCATAACTCTTAACAACATGTAGATTCTTAAGTGAACGTCAAGAGTCATAGTAGGGCAGTAGAAGTAACCAGTGCTTCACTCTTGAATTAAAACTGCCCTCATTCCTTTTATCCCGAATTTGAAAATTTGTGCTCTCAGAGTGAATAACAGCTTGCTTTTACATTTGCAAGCATTAATATAAAAGGATATTATGTTGCTGTTTACTTACCAAACGAAAGCACAAATAGCACTAAACTAACCTGTAGAAGATACGAGTAAAGTGCACCTTGACGGGCGTTCATCCTTTTAGGATTAGTTAAGGTACATGCGTAAGTCTATTACTTTTTTTTCTTTTAAGTCTGCACTTTGATTTGGAATTCTCAGTATTCAATATGAAACAGGAAAGGAAGAAAAGCAGACAAAGAGACAGTGAGAACAAATAAGCCTCGGTGAACGAGAAAGAGAAATCAGTGGAGTTATTTCCACAGTGCAGATTCCTGGGTATATATAGCCTGGAACAGTGTCTTCAGGGGTGCTCCACCCTGAGCCCGGCTGTACGGAGCCCCTGCTGCTCCAGATATGCACTTCCTGCCCGCTGAAGCCAGGACACGGCCAGTCTGAGTAGGACATGGTGGTCTTGAGAGTGGTCCTTACTGTGTTGCACGGCACTGAAATACAACAGATTGTATAAATAACCAAAGAGAAGAAAAAAATAATCACAGACACGTCCAACGGTATTACCTGGTTTTGTTATGGCGAGTTCGGGCATGGTGTCTCGCAAAATACACATCCTGAAAATAGTCAGCACGAAAGTCCCATCATTATGTGTTTGATCACGTATACTGTTACAAATCTGGAGACCCCCTTCAGCTTCTGCACCTCCATTTTATCATTCACTGTCAATGCTATGCTTCAATAATTCAGAGGCCTCCAGCAGATCACTTGAAACCCATAGCCCACTTTCTATTTATACCCGACTTCAAAGAAGTACACAGTAAAATAGGGGGATCCAAGCCAACCTGGGCTCAGGCCAGCACCTTCTCCCCAGGCCCTGGGCGACTGGAGGCTTCAGTCTAGACGCAAAACTGTCCCTTTCATCCTCATAAAGAGAAAAGGGGAAGCTGAGGCCACGTAAGGACCAACTTAGTCTCCATCTACTTCATGGGTGTGAAGACCACAGACAATAATTGATTGGAAAAAAAAAGAAGCATAAAACCCAGTCACTCCTTTATGAATAGATGGCAGTTGTTGATTTCCATCATTAGTTATTTCTGCAAAACACATTTATAAGAACACGATCATTAACTCTTTAGTCAAACTTGTATATAATCACGTATTCATCAGTAACCACAGTAGATCCAGAGTCTATCCTGGAAACGCCGGGCATGAGACGCACCTACACCTGAGACGTGCGCGCACGCACACACACACACACACACCCACCCACCCACCCCTAGGTTTTGGAGACCGAAGAACTGGGAGGAAACCCACGCATGTAACTTTTGACCTTTTAACTGTGCACTTTTTTCGAAAGAAAAATGTACAGTCGAAACAGATGATGAACATATAAGAGAATCAGGGATAACTGAGGATGCACGTTAAGCAGTGGTTCCCAAACTTTTTCAGTACGAGACCCAAAAGAGAAATCTGGCGTCACAGCGGGACCCTGACTTACAAAAATACATCAGGAATACTCATAACACCTACATTTACACACAAAACAAACCTACCAAAGGTGTGAATGTGAGTATGAATGGTTGAATCTGTCTCTGTGTGTCACCCTGCGGTGGATTGGCGACCCGCCCAGGGTGTGTCCCGCCTCTCGCCCGATGTCAGATGGGATTGGCCCAAGCTTCCCCCCGCGTCCCTGACCAGGATTAAGCGGCAGAAGTCGAATAAGACAAACCTACCAAATGGCGACCCAATAAATAAAGACTGGTGACCTATTTTGTGTCGCGACCCATAAACTTGGGAAACGTGGATGTAAAGCCGAACAAAACAGATTTACTTCTCACTTTTGCTTCGCAAGACATTCGCTTGTGTTGGTTTTCAGTTTTGCTGCACTGGTAGAATGTAATGTTTGAGGTTTTTAAATCGCCATGATATAGTCACATCGCTTAGTTGTTTATTGGCCGAAGACAACAAGTGCCCTTAAGACTTCCATTAGTATGTGGAGTAATTCCATTAACCATTACAGACCATGATGTGTGTGTGTGTGTGTGTTTTATATATATAAAACTATTAGGAAACCTGTTGAAAAACAACATAGGAAAGAAACACTTGACATACGTATAACCGTTTTATTTATTTATTTTTTTAATATTAAGACAATGAAGCATAAGCCGAGAGCACCACGAGTGACAGCTACTGGTGGGACAGGAAGACTCGGTGTCCTCTCTGCCCCCAAACAGCATACTGTAACTGAAGTCAAACAAAATAATACAACAGAGCAACTTAGTAACATAGCCAGGAAGCAGGGTTCATTAACTGTACATAAGAGAGACTGAGAGAGAGAGAGAAAGAGAGAGAGAGAGAGCGCGCGAAAGAGAAGGACAAAGAGAAGACATTAGCAAAGAAAACAGCAAGTGATTACACTGTACAGTACAATCCTTGGGCAGTGTAAAAAAACAAAACAAAACAAAACAAAAAAACACGACACAAATAGTGAGAAAGAGTGATATACCTGTGACTCCAGAGAGTTCATAAAGGGTGAATGAACAAATGCTTTGAGGAGCTTTTTTTTTTTGTTTGTTTTTTGCAATCTAATCAATAAGGTGGTGGTAGACACTGGGCGAGGGGAAAAAAAAAAAAAAAAAAAAAAAGTGTCGTTTGTATTACTTCCAACCAACGTCAAGTGCTGTTACCATGGCGCCCAGGCCATACCTCCACCTTCATTGCTCACCCCTTCGTCCCCTCAACTAAATGTGCATATCCAGCATTAAAGTGACGAGTTGTATTCACGATGTTCAAGATCCATTGCCTTGCAAGAAAGGACTTCTTTCCACGTCAATACGTCAGTCAGACACCAGTCATTCATTTCATTCACCTGTCAAGCATGACTACACTCAACCTCCCTATGCTATATGTACAGAAACATACCGGGTAACAGAGAACAGGAAACAATTTCTCCTATAATAAGTGTGCAAGATTACTCATGAAATGGCTTGCCACGTCTCCCCTCAAGGATTGAACGGCACCGTTATCGAGTCAAAGAACCGCCTTTAATTCCGGCTCCTTTTACCCACGTGCTTGGGGGCCATACGACTAAACTCTTATTTTGATTCGGAAAACGCTACGTCTCTTCACATACAATTCGGAATCAAGTAAACGCCCGGCCTCTAAATATCAGCGCCGACGTCCGGGTCTTTTTCACGTCATGGTAAGTCTCTTGGCGGCCTGAGAGAATGCAGACCGCTCCGTGCGGCTTCACTCGTTCTGAGCAGGAAGGCACGGAGTCGGACACCGGACGGCCTGAAAATATAAACCCTAAAACACTGTGCCGTGAAACAGCGCGCATGTGCAGGATGACCATAACTGGGGGAAAAAAAAAAAAAGGAAAAAGTCTAGGCTAGCAGAGAACCTGGCGGGATGCAAGATTTGTTTTCCTCCCAAGCCATCCGAATAGCCTTTTTTTAATTCCCCTTTTAATGCACATACCCAGCTATACACTCACCATCCAATTCTAAAACTTTCACGCACATACCTTTGGATTACGTGGGACACGGGGTTTCTCTTTAGTCGCGAGTCGTCGATGCGTCAGATACCACGTCGACATATCTGAAATAAATACCTAAAGAGTTACCACAATAGTTTGAAGAAGAGAAAAAGGCACTTTTGTACGGCATACTACAGAAAGCCCATGAGTACCTTTTGCATCTCAAGACAGGGTCGTCTGTAGCTTTGAAATGTTTAACCTGTAATTATTAACTGTACTTACTTAGCAAGGAAGATGCAGCAAGCCCATCACTTCTCTAGTCAAGTCAAGGGACTGATTTGGATCTGCTACAGTCAAAACCAAAACCTTTGGTCACTTTAATAGATACTTTATATATATCATAATCATACACATTTATGACACATCGTACCAGTTTATTCGATTTCTCTTCTTTTTTTTTTTTTTACCTCTCTCTCTCTATCTCTCGACACGATAACTGGACAATCCCCATTTCAAATGGAGAATTTTCCCTTTCCGACACCTCACCACTAGGAATTTTGTTACAGCTGCTAGTATTAAAAATATTTAAAATCTGTATCAATATACTTTTTTTTTTCTATCCTGTACATCTCTCTAAGAAAACTAGGGAAGGAAAGAAAGGAGGTACATCATGGTGCCAACACCCCGTCATACGCCGCAACCCCTCAGCCAACTTCACCGTCAGCCGCTGCCCTGATAAACGTACACACGTATCGAGTTGCTGAGCGCGCCTTTGGAGCCAGGCCAAGAATGACACACCTTTACAGGGAGGTTAGTGAGAAGGACAACCAGCCCTCTCAAAAGACCCCATTGTTCGCAGGTGAGCCTGTGGCCTGCCCCACTGCCACCATTCCAGCTGAGGCAGTACAAGTCAGGGAATCTCGCACACATCCCGGTCATCCAGCCAAATAACTCACTGACACATGGGACTTCAAACCTAATCCTCCGCGAATGGAACCCTCCCGTCGTATGGGATAATTTGGGAAGACGTCCTGAACACACTTCCCGAGGAGGGGGCATGTTGTGCATCAAGAGCAGGTAGAGATGACTCGACACTTTTAAGTGTCCCTCATTTTGAGGCCCTGGGAGTCTGAACTGAGCCAGACTCCTAAGATCTACCCGATCCTTCACAGCATATAGGGACAAAGTAAAGAAGTAAATACACACCTGCAGTGGATTCCCGAAGAGGTCAAGCTACTCCTCATCTTTCTCTTTGCTCTGGGATGCGTGCACCATGCAAGCACAAATACCGAGACGCCGGGAACTCTATTCCAACCATTAGGAGGAAATGTTCATGATGAATACGTACGAGTCGTGTAAAGTCGAATATCTGACAGCTATGAACTTGACGTAGGCAGACTGCTTGAGCAATCATCAAGTTGAAGTCGAATAAAATTAAAGCATCATCAACACAGGACTGACTTGCACTTGCATTTAGGAGCTGAACTGGACCTCCGAGACTATGAGAACTAACATACAATATTAACTTTACGCAACTTTATGCAATTCCATGCAATGGGACTGACGAGATCAACCGAGACGTCTAGTGCAACGTGGATCAGACAAGGTGAGCTTATAGAGTCCGTGTGTATTTGTGTCTATCGATATACAAATGTGTTTATGCTCAACAATGGTCCCAGTGTTGCAGGATTATATATTGCCTCTGCTGCTCCCACTAACATAAGCACAGTTGAGTTTAAGTGCCCTTGAATACATCCCTTCTCCCACGGCACTCACAGTCCATTTCACAATTTGGAAAAAAAAAGAAAAAAAGAAAAGAAAGAAAGAAAAGAAGAAGATCGCCACTTCCTGTGCAATTAGTGGTAGGAATTAATGATTATAAAACATATTGATAGCGATGGAACTTTCACACACATAGCATGACTATGTCTTTAGAAAACCAGGCACACTTGCATCATGTAACACACTTGACACTGTAGCCACGTTACGCATCATCGTCAACATCACTTCGTGGAAGTGAAAAGAAGCAGAACGTCACAGAGACCTTCTGTCGAACCTCCTAGAACAGCAGTCTGGACACCAAACCGAGTCCATCTTTCACAGACTTCCCGCTCTTGTCGTCTGTGAATACTATAGATCCGAAGTCCGTTTCCTGCCCTTCGATGCCTGTTCAGCTCTTCCCGACGTAATGTAACTTTGGGACCACAAACAGAGCACCATGAATGCAAAAATGTATAAGTAAACATAGTTTGATCACAGCTCCGCCCATGGCACACCATCTTGCCGAAACTGTTCATGATATGACCTTAAAAGTTGTCTTTTAATATTTCCAATGTATTTTAACGTAGGAAGGTGAACGGCTGCACGATTTTATTTTCCTATATGACAGAGAATCAAAGTAGTGAATTGACTAAAAGCACGTAGCTAAGCATCGAGACAATGGAGGTGTTCGGGTGCGTACTTTTGAAGTAGACTCCTCTTCTTCTTTGAAGCGGTGCGCAAAAAAGGGGCTGGAAGATGTGCGGGTGGGAAGCTAAAAGATCCCCCACTGTTTCAATCCTGACTGATGTGTCTACTGGAGGCTGATTTAGCTGTATATATGTATTTGTTTTGAGTAATAATAAACAATCAAAACAACAACAACAACAAAAAAAAAAAAAAAAAAACCCAGACGCTTACATATTGGGTTTCAGGTTCAGGCCCCTTTTGCACCCCTCCGGCACTGACTATGTCACCTCGAAAGCCTTTTCCTACAAAAAGAATTTCCCCCCAAACTTTTCCTGCAAACTGCTGAGTGGACGACTCCTCAGGGAGAGCACCCCCATCCCTTGTTGCTCGGTACACAGCGTAACCCCCTCCCACACCAAAACCCCTTTCGTAGTTTATGAGGAGCAGTGCTATGTTTCACTTGGCTTTAAGCAGCTCTCGCTCCAGCCAGCGCACCCGCACCCTCTGCTTATAATGATACTCCCTGAGGTAGTCTTGCAGCGCTGGGGGTAATGGTAAAGCTGCGATACCGTCGTACGTGGTCCCACGGCAGATGACGGCCCGAGCCAGGCTTTGCAGGCCGAACGGGAAAGTCCGGTGAAGAGGCAAGGTGAGCAGAGGCTCGAAGAACATGCAGGCGCTGGGATCCTTATAGTGCTCCAGCAGTGCTGTGACTGTGGCTGCATGGAACACACAAGGGTCGTGGGCATCAAAGCTGAAGTTGTGGTTCCACTGCTCAATACGCGCATGCAACGAGCGACCATACCGGCGGAAACTAACAGAAAACAGGTAGTCCTCCTGGGCAGAGTCGCGCAGCAGAAAGGTGCCCTCGGGCCGGCCGTCGAGCAGGGCCTCGGCCTCGTAGCGGTCCATTATGCCCCAGTAGCAGGGCAGAGCTGTAATCTGCATCAGGTCTGGCACAAGGCAGTGGATGTAGTCAATTTGCGTATGCACTTTCCAGGGCCCTGGCTGCTTGCCGCCCAGGAGGCCCTCTGCCGAATTATGGCGCTGCTTGGGACGGCGAGTCTGCAAACAAAGAGTGGTGGTGTCATCATCTTCTGAGTCACAGTCAGCTGCTGTGGCTTCCCGACTCTCACCTAAGGCCTCCCCCATCCCAGGAGCCAGTTTAGGTCCCAGCTTGTAGACTGTAGCCAGTGGAGCTGTAATAGCCTCCACGGTGTGTATCTGAGCATCAGGTGGTGGATCCACTCCCTCTTCTATACTGAGCCTCCGTCGCTCACGTAGACGTTCCTCCTCGTCCTCTGGGGATGCGCAAGCACCACTGGGGAAGTCTGTGGCGCAGTCCACTGCTGTAGCTGTTACAGGGGCCGTATGCTGTTTGATGAGGTGCCATTTACGAGCAAGATCAGAGCCCGGAGGGAAGGGGCACGTTTCCAGCATTAGCTCGGTGATCTGGATCTTGCGCTTGGGTATCCGTGAGTGGGTGCCGCGTGATGACAGACGCAGAGGAAGGCATAGGCCCATCGTTTCATGGAGCTGCTGGCGCAGTGAGCGTGGGACTCCAGGGTCCGGTTCATCCCTGGCACTGTTTGCTAAGTGTCTCCGGCGAGAGCGGCCACCCCGACGATCTGTGGTCTCCAGGGAACTCTGTGCTTTGGTGGAGCACGAGTGCCTCTTCTTGCCACTCCAAGGAGCATGACGTGAATAGGAGTCCCTGCGGGCACCCAGAGGAGCGCACCCATCTTCGCTGTCCTGATCAACTGTGATCTCTAGTATCTGAGGCACATCTGCCACACAGTTATGACTCCGATGTACCATGCTGCCGTTAACGCTCCCTGACACTATAGGGTGCGCCGGCAAGCTGTTACAAGGACTGGATAAATCTGGTGTGCTCTCTACCAGGGTCTGGTCCACACTCTGACAAAATGTACGTGTCTGTGCTTGCGCTTCCCCACGGGAACTTCCATCTTGGTGGAGCAGAGACTGACATCCCCTCTTCAGGTTGTTCCACACCTTGCCTACCTTCTCCATGAGGTGGGGGCACCTGAACCTGAGAAGACACACAAAGAAAGAACAACGCCGCTTTAGTATTTGTAAGGGCGCAATCACCAGAATCTACACACATAGCTTGTCAAAGAAACAAAAGGACTGCATATGAGGCATCTGAGTGAGAAGACACTGCTGAGTACTTTAGGGACAGGGTGAGGGCCAGACTGTTAAGTAGCTGAGTGATTAAAATGTTGCCAGGCAGAATTGCAGGGAACCAAGGCCAGTGCTAAAAATGAAGCCATGGACACGTTCCCAGTCGACCTGCTGCCACAGGCTGAGTTACAATACCAGTCGGAGCCTTTCTCTCGCTGACCCGGCATAGGACGCAGTAGTAATAAACTAATGAAGCATTCGAATTTAATGCAAATAATTTGACTCTAAAACCGAAATTTGACATGACAATTATATAATGACATGACAATGCTGAAGCATGACAGATCTCCATCAACTGGGACTACATGGTGAATAAAAACAGATCTTCTAAAGTTTTACACGCTTCAGATACTCCAGTGGTAATAAGCTGGTAAATCAGGTAAATCCTTCTTAATTCTGTTTGCATCACCATCTTACTTCAGGTCCTCTCATTTAGGTCACATGGCGTCTGAGTCAACAGCAGCAACAACAACAACAACAACAACAACAACAAAAAAATAAGGACGTCCCACTGCTAAGTTCTTCTTAGGTAAAGTTCTTTTTAAAATTCTTTTTAACGGTAAAGTGCAGGTTATTTTGTTTTTGTCAGGTGTGGTGGGGTTGAGGTGAACACATGTCATGACAAAAGGTCAACCGAGGTCCAAACAGGATATCAGAGACTGGCATAAACACGGAAATGACAAGAAACAGAAACTTGGTCAAAACCAAGGAAAGCAAACACGGGAATAACAAGGCTTGGCAAGAACGCGGAAAACGGCAACTAATGCTTCGCGACCTTAAGAGTGCTTGCGTGAGTCTTTTTATATTTCCTGCAACCAGTCCCAATCCGGTACACCAGTCGCCACCCATGTGACGCACCGAGCACAGCAGGAGTCCCCGTGTACGTACCGGCGGCCGGGAGGAAAGCATTACTCGGAAGTAATCTTTATAGTAAATAATTTTTAGAAGAGTCTGTTATATATAACAGTGACCTTAAAATCTCAGCTAATTATTCTGCAATGTACCCTAAGGCATATTATACGATAACGTCCATGAATTATGCGATAACTGCAGTGGCATTAATATACAAGTTGCAAATATTCACAAAGGCCACACTGTTCAGGTTTTTTCCACTTACCATGCAGAGATGGTAGTCCACATGATGTGGAACACGTAATAAAAGAAACAGTATGCTTTATGCATCAAAATCTGGCTTCTCCATTTTAAAATGCTTATGCACCAACATCCTGGAGCAAAAGGGAAAAGTATTCCCGTATCATATTTCATAATCCTGCTTGGTGGCCAACCTGATTTTGGGAAGCACCAGAAGAATAGGAAAGGTTCCGCTAAATAGGAAGATGACCATTCAAGGTTTCAAAAGTCAGAGACACCAGTTTGTATTGCATATGTAATAAAACAGGGTGGTAGTGTAATCCACTAATGGTGCGTTCGGACCAAATGCAGCGGGAGCGTAAAAACTCACTCTGGCTGCTTTGCTGGTGATGCTGTCAGAGTTTGGGGATGTTCTGTGACGTAGATGAAACAGGTGGCTACAAGTTTGTTCTTGCAAGCTTCATTTAAAGAGACAAAACTACCATGCATTCAAATGGTTTTTGCCGAGTCTTCTGACCATAAGTAGGGTATAACCTCATGAAATCTTCTAAATGGGAAATCGACCAATAAGAGAAAATATCAAACAACTATGATAATGTTTGCGATAGCTTTTTGAGAACAAAAGCTATTTGCGTGGTGTGGCTTTTGTGTTGATTCCAAGTTCACATGTCAACATGCGGATTATAGAACATGTTAACTCGCCTTGGAATTTAATTAACATTAAAATTAGTTTACTATATTGAAGTAAATGTACTCCTGGATGAAGTTTAGTGACCAATTAGTGTAAATGGCCAAATCGGTGCTGTTTTCAGCCAATAAATTGCATTCCTGCTTTAAAACAAGCATTCTAAAGCCAAAATGTTGCCTATAAATAATACTGTTGGGCTTCTTATTAAATTAATAACGTCACCACGGATCGCCGCAATTATTGATTTTTGCTCAATCGGAGGCTACCTGGGAACTGTTTGACCGGACGCAAAGTTTACACAGTTGTTTCTCCGGTGTTCTGTATACTATCCCCGACTGGTTGCTGCTGAATCGCATCGTAGTTCTTTATCATAAAGTTGCCCAGACTTCAACTTTCTTTTGATGCCTCCACCACTCGAGACATGCTGCCGGTGTTCATGTTGTGGCTGGGCACTGAGAAGCTCACATGGAAAATGAATGACTTTCTGTTGTTTCAGTGCTCGCTCCACATTTGATCTGAATCTACCATATATAGAGTTGTGCAATGGCAGCTGGATTTGGTGCCATTGTACTGTGAAACGGAGAAAAGCAAATCAAGTTTGCAACCTACTCCTGAAAGACAATCAAAGCCTTGAAGCAGACCTAGATATCATTAGCAGACATCTTCAATTCTTCATTAAGTGATCACATTTAAAAAAGGGAAAGAAAAAAACAAAAAAAGGGAAAAGGCTATATTTTAAAAGCATTTATTTAAGAACCTTCGGTGTTATACAACGCACAACTAATTTGTTCTAAAATCAAACAACATTGGACAACATTAAAAATTCACTAGACAGTAGTCTGTAGCATAAGTCAAGTGTGATAGCCTCTTGACCTGATTTCGTTTGAGGCTGCGTTATTATTAGAGTAGCAGCAATTGGCAGCAATAGTCATCCAGCATAGTCCAGCAACTTGTTTTGGGAGGTCTTAGTGATTGCAAACCTTTGTTCAGCTGTGCTCACGTAAGTATTAATCCAGGTTTAAAACTATACCAGGCAAAACTATCATGCAAAAAGGTCATGGCTGTGCACTAACTGAAATTATGACACAAAGCTAAAGGAAGAAAAATTGTGACACCTATCTGATTTTAAGGCAGCAAATACACCTTATTTACTGCCTGGGTTTTCTGAGCTTGTCAAAATCACTGCAATGGACAAAAAGATGCTTGATCAGTCCATTCAAATCAGGAAGGTATAGCCCCAGATTTTTGCAGCGACTTACATTTGAATTTGACAACTGAGAATTTGAGGTTTAAGGGCCTTACCTCAAGGGTCCAGCAGTGGCAGCTTGGGATTTATGACATTTCAACCAAACGTCCAAAATGTATTTAACCACTGAACCATCCCTGCCTTAGTCATAATCTTTGAAATGTTGGCTGCATATGTACCTGCTGCCTCATCCTGATAAACGGCATGTTATTCCTTTCTCATAAGCACACCGATGGGAAATGAGTGACAGCTCAAGTCCAGATGTTTGACTGAATTATTTGTGTGCTGAGGGATGCTGCAGTGATTGCAAACTGTATTTGCTGCCATTGCTCTCCATCTCTGTGGAAGATCTGAAACACCACTTCTTATGGTTCCATATCCGTAATACGAACATATGGAAGATTTACACAAAATACGTTTACCTTTAACTGTGATTAAAACGTGATTTTCTTTCTCCTCACTAACATTCATGATCTGGCTGCATGATCCTCGAATATTGGTCTACAGAAGCTAAATGACTGCAAAATATCCAGAAAGGTAAAGAAAAATCAGCTTATACATGTTAAATGCAACCCGAATTCCTGAAAAGTTGGGACGTTCTTTAAAGTTAAATAAAATGAAAACTAAAAGACTTTCAAATAGCTGAAGAGTTCGTGGTCGTCTTTGACGTATTTTTGGTTTAATGATACACCAAATGTTCTCTATAGGTGAAAGATCTGGACTGCAGGCAGCCAATTCAGCACCCGGACTGTTGTAATGGCTGCA
>JAQMCW010000006.1:14350845-14364528 GCA_030068335.1 Chrysichthys cranchii
AAACCACCCCCCCATACCCCCCCCCCCCCCCCCACATCATCGGACAACCTCTCCCCGCAATTATCCCGTTAATGAGAGGATCGACTGTATGTTCCATATGTGTTCCTTCATAGTTTGTTTGTCTTCGGTATTGTTCTACTGACTAGAAAATAAAGACTTTTGGCTGGTACTGTACACAAGACCTCTAAAAAAAAAAAAAAAAGTAAGTAGATGCCATCGTTTTTGAAAGATTTATTTCTGGAAACTTCCTTCTAGCTTGTAGGCAAGTTGATGGAGATCCCTCACAGAAGGACTCCGACTCACTTGGAGTCGCTCTGCGATATCAGCGGCCTTGTGATGGGGATTTATTTCAACAATCCACTCAACAGACAAGACACCTGTCCGAGGGTCCGGGTCGACCTTAGCGGGATCCTGTTGATTCCTTTCCTTTGCTTTTGAATTGTACAATCACTCTGTTGATTGTAACATGAGGAATCCCAAGGTTTTGTGCAATCATATGCTGGCTAACTCCACCCTCAGACTGACCCACGATACAAACTCTTTAAAAATCACCCAACTCTTTTACTTCTGCTGTTCGCCGCATGGCTAGTCACTCTAAACAATGAATATCCTGTAATCTTAAATGGAAAATACGATTCCATTAACAAATTTGAAGCACCAGGTGGTGTCCGCATAGATGAAACGTAACGAGGGGTGAATATTTACTTTTGAGTGTCGATATCTGTGCGTATACATATAAAATATACACAGTGTAATGTACATAACGTATACTCTTTTCATTGTGTAGTATTAGTTGAGGGATTCACGTCTATTTTTTACCTCATTCAGGAGTTTCAGCAGCTTTCTTTAACGACGCAACATTCCTATAAGGCCTGCAAAAATGACCTGATTCCAGGATTCACTCCAGAAACGTTACAGAGGACTCAGATCTTTCCAATTTAGCTCCGTTCCTATTCAGGCCAAGTGGCTGAAGACGTAATATCAGTGTCAGAGGTGATCTCAGGTTCCAATTATAGTAGATAACGTATCACTGTAGGAACTGAAGGGAGGAACCAGGCAGGTGGCAACCATCTTTGGGGGCGAATCCTACTGGACACAAAGTGACCAACGAATCGGTCGGAGCCTCCAGGGAGAGAAATTTGTCAGGAATGAACTGGCGTTCATGAAAAATTAAAAGTTCTCGGAGCGTTAAAGGGCTCCGCGGCAGCTTAAATTATTGATGCATGGCACAGAGACATCGATCAGGAAAGGGGCTGGTGTGTGCCCTCAAAATGTCACACTGAAGTCTCCCATTTGTTCTTTCTTTCTTTCTTTCTCACTCACACGGACAAACAGAGAGCACTAAAGGTGGAAAGCTGAAGCTAAGCTGGAACACTGCGTTCCTCATCAGGGTTAGGTATGATGGAGTGGGCTTTAACTAATGAGAGAAAAGCTCGGCAGAGGATCTTCTCCCGTAGCGAGGTGGAGAGCTCTGACTCACCCAAGCGCTATTCTCAGCGTCACGATACAACACTGTAATGGGGCCTAGATCACCAGCAGAGCTCAGGAGATAATTGAGAAATCAATCTTGTTGACACGTTTTAATTTTGGGCCTGTCTTCAACCCTTCTCGTTTTTAAGATCACGGGGCAGATTTTCTTCCTTTGGTAAGAAATGAGAGCTACCAGAGGATCGGATGCGCAGGAGCAACTAGTGTTCAGGGTCATTAAACAGCTGGAGCCATTGACCGTAAAACTGCTAAACATGACAAAGGGACATCAAAGCAGGAAAATTCCTCCCGGTGAAAATATCGGTCCCAAACTGTGCAGAGTTCAAGCAAGACGCCGGATCAAAGCGGAGCTCGGAAACGTTGCCGCTTCATCTTTAAAAGGTCACTGCTTGAAATGTTTTCATGACAGCGGTGTCATACTCGGACCATAAGAGATTTAGAAAGTTTTAGTAAAGGCTCAGTGAAAATGTCAAGTCCACGAGCAACGATCAGATCGAATTTCACTTCCGCGCCCCGGCTCGACCCGGTACGAGATCACGCTTGCGTGTGTAAATACTTCTAATATATAATACTCACAGATTCCAATCAGACAAAAGCAGGCAATGAGATTAAATCAGACAGCCTTTATGAAAGAAAACAAAAAACAAACAACTTTTATGTTCAGCAAACATCAGTTTGAGGCAAGTCAGATAAAATGTACATAAAGTATTAAATCACTATTCACTGAGTTGTAACTTTATGTTAAGAAAATAATCTGCACCATTTAATTAATAGACTTCATGGAGTTTTCATGGCGTCCCACTTGCAACTCACCAAGTATTTAAAGCACAATATTCATAAAGCTTTGTTTGTTTATTTCTTTTTTTTTTTTTTTGTTAAAAATTCATTTAATATTGGAAGCTGCGAAAACAAACAAACAAACAAACTCAAATCACTGCTTGCATTTTACTGTGCGATCGTTTTTGCTTAAAATTCAGTACTCGATATAGTTGAAATGCAAAAGAAATCCGAGCCGAGGCCTCGAGAACACGCGTACGAATCGAAGTGATGTGCATTTAAAAAAGAAAAGAAAAACAAAAACAAAAAAAAAAACAGTTTAAAGCTTCGAGTATGAAAGTCGACCATTAAAACACCACAGTGATCTTGTTGGTTGCAGCCAGTGAGTGCAGTTACAGAGCTGATTAGGCGTCACTGATTCCAGCTTTTTTTTTTTTCTTTTCCTGTGGCTCCTCCCTCTAGGTGTGGCCCATTTCCTGTTCCCTCGGGGCGACTGGAGGGTTCCTGACAGGACTGCTAGCTGCTCCCATCTGGATCCGCTGGCATCGCAAGCAGCTCACCTACAAACTCAAATGAAGGACAGGAACTTACAGGCACAGGCTGCGTTCTGGATGAGTGTGCAAGGGCTGGGTCATAAATCACCACCCTTCGAGTTCCTCGTGCTTGCACCAGCTCTTTTAAAAAAAAGTCATGTCGTCTGAGGTCAAATGCAGCAACAAAGTAGTTTTTCCTCAGGTTTTAAATTATTTGTTCCTTCAACAGTTGCAGTGGTTTTTTATATTTATATATATATATATATATATATATATATAAATAATTACACTTGATCATTCCGGTCTCATCTTTCTTGTAAATAAAGGACGTAAAAACCCAGACTGGAAAGAGAAACATTTTGTAAACGGCATTCATTTTGCAACCCCGTGTTACCAGATGCAGGTTCCCCTTTTTTTTTTGACAAGTAAAGTCTTGCTTCTGTAAATGCCTGGGGTGTTTGGTTGTGCTCTTTAGGCTGTCGGCATTTTCTCTGCAGACCACACATGCCTACAGAGGCCAAACTGGAAATACAGTCAGACCGTTTCCAATCATCAGGATTGTTGCAGTGTGGCATTTCTTGTCTTGCCTTTCTTGTGCTCGTGTGTCACTTGTTTTGGTGTCGTCCCATTCCTGGTCACCGGCGAATGTTTTTTTTTGTCGTCAGTGTTCTCATTTATTTCACTCCTTCCACCTCAGAGTAACATTTTTTCCCCTGTTTTCTAAGCGGTGAGCAGTGAAAGACTTCATACCTGTGTGTGTTTTTGCTCACCTATTCCAGAATGCTTTTCCATTTTTTTTTCTTTTCCCCCTGTTGTTGTTGTTTCGTCATCTGTTTCCGGCGAGGTTGCACTCTGGTTGATTTTTAAAATCGCCCTCCTTTTATGTATGTATGTATCTATTTATTTATTTATTAAAAAAGGAGGACGTGTTGTAGCTCTGACCCCGAATCGTCCCTGAGCTGGTGTGTGACAGGATGCTCACGTGATAAGGCAGCAGTTGATGCAGCGTGGGCCGAGACGCCGCTTTAGCACACCTTTCTTGGGAGCCAGAATGGCGATAATGGCCTCGTCAAACACCGTCTTCAAGCCTTTCTGAGTCAGGGCTGAGCACTCTACGTAACAGCAAGCACCAATCTCCACACACATGCACAACATGGTTAGAATTCAGGTAATAATGAAAAGTTACATTAGTAGGGAATAAAACACCTTGGGATATGCGGTTATAGAAAATTAATCAATGACTAAGGGGCTTGAGGAGGATCGGGTTACTGTTACCACCCCAAAGGCTTTTACTCCTCTTAACCACAGCACTTTACCAACACTAACGGTTATTATTTATTTACGAATGCCGCAACATGCTTTGTGTGTTTCTATAAAATGCGGCCCAAAGGTCTGAGAGCACTGGTGAAAATGCATTCTTTTCTAATTTCTTACAACACTTTGCTTTACAAATACTATTACTGACAACAACCCCGTTGAAAATTGAACCTTTCAATTATTATTATCCTCTTCAGCACTTCTAAAAATTCCCGCAGCGGGAAAACCGTTGGGACAAGCGCATTCATTCACACGGAGAGTACTTTAAAGGAGACTAAACTTTCAGGGAGTAAAAACGATTAAAATAATAACGACAGTCATCTTGGGGTTTTTGACAAAAACGGTTGGAGACGGAGGGCGGTATGGGCTGGGGCGAGGCGTGCAGACTCGTGGTCATGATCAACAATCTGCTTGCATTTAACTAGGGACTTTCAAAATATTCAGAAATTCTCGATCCTTCTGTTCACTTTCAATGTTAAAGGCCCACCATGGAGGATTTTGGGTTCTCTATTAGCAGAAATGGAATGGGATTCATAAGTACGTTTTCTTTAGTGTAGAATTACCCGCGTCTACGAATCATTGTGTTTTCGTAAGCTTAGAATGAGCCTGTTATATTTATACAGGGAGCGGATCCATGTCTAACAGAGGCCCCCCATGTTGCGCCACTACGGTATCCCAGAACGGACAAAACCTTAAAAGAGCGCGTTGCGCGTTTTTACAAGTGGCAGTCTGAATCCAGGAGGAATCAATGCGAAGAAAAGAAGACGGAAGAAGAATTAAGAGGAGTCAGTGTTGGGTGGAATTGGCTAATAAGTTTGAAAACCCAAATTAAAAAAAAAAAAAAAAATGAAGGATGGTTCTTATTGTTAATCATGAAAAAAAGAAGGGAGTACACTACAGGCACCTGACGACCACTGTATGTTCTAATACACACTTGGGGAAAGGGAGGGACATTCGGTTGATTAAACCATACATAGTGGACCTTTAAATAAAGAAAAGAAAAAACTAAATGAAGTTTTTTTTTTAAAAAACATTTTTCCAAAATTTTCAATGTGGACTTTTGGACCCCACTGTATGCCGTGTGTAATTTATTGGTGTGGAACGTCTACAAAACAAGTTATTTCTTATTATATATCACAGCTCTGTTAAATTCTTAATTATGATCACTTCTGTATCATGTTTTATTATATAAATTTTAAAAATAAATAAATATATATGTATGTATGTATGTATGTATGTATGTATGTAGATAGCTAGACAGATAGATAAACATTTTTAGAAGAAGTCCTGGCTGTCAGTGCTTTGTAACAAATAAGAAAAAGCTGTTCTTTTAAGAGGAAGTCTTCGGGACGAAGAAGTTCACGCTCTGCTATTTCTCAGAAACATGACTAGAGGCATTTTTCTTTTTTTTTGTCTTATTTAGCTTCAAGGCCGGGGGAAATTCTGGTGAGATAACACGGATATAGTTGCTATAACAAGTGATATCAGGAACTAACTTGTTTTGCAGACAATGCACAGCATTAAATGAAGCTGAAGACTACAATGGTGTTTCTTTTTAATAAAGAATATATTATTATTATTATTATTATTATTACTAGTACAACCCGAATTCCAGAAAAGTTGGGACGTTCTTTAAAGTTGAATAAAATGAAAACTAAAAGACTTTCAAATCACATGAGCCGATATTTTACTCACAACAGAACATAGATAACATAACTATAAAATATACTAAACCAATTTGTTATGAGATGGGAGAATGACAGAGAAATAAATAATTAGGAATACAAGCTCTGGAATTCTTCCGTAACTAGACTGCGCTAAAGGTAAGAGCTGTGGTTTACATCCACCTACAGATATCGGGACTTCAGATCTATAACTAGGCCCGGTTTTGGCTTGTACTTTTTCTTTTTTTTTTGTGCGCGCGCCTCACCTCTTTTGCCAACTTCTGCCCCTGTTCCGTCCCTATGGGCTTCTCCTTCACATCATTCAACTTTGTGATGGTCTTGGGGTCATCTCTCAGATCAATCTGGAGCACAGCAGGAAAAAAAGAAAAACACGTTAAGGGAAGGGAATAGGTCGGCTATAATTTTCAGTCTCGAACTCTAAAGCACTTTTAAACAAGTCCAAAACTTTTCCCGGAGGCACCAAGAGGAGCGAGCGGTTAACTATGCGAGCGCATGTGGTCTGCGCATCTTTATTCTCAGGGCGGTGGACGCGATTCCATATGTCGAGGTTTGTTTTTAGAGCAGAAGGCTCCAGGATATCTGACCCAAAGCCAGATGCTGGCGTTCATCTGCACACAGTGCCCTTTGCCCTAAAAAGCTCCCTGGCAGTTAAATGGAAGGATCTCAATCTATTCATATCTTGGCTTTAATAAAAATCGCCCCACTGCTCAGTTTGGGTTCCGTAGCGCTGCTTATCCATACATCATGAAGTCTTTTTTTTTCTTTACTACACCCATAAAACATCACACATTTTCAAATACAAGTCCTGAAAACTGCACAACACCCTTCTTTGATCTACGTGGCCCCTCGTAAAGACATTTCGGACGTGCTAGAGTTACGTGTACATGTATTCATCTCATACAGGTTCACTAATAACCATGCCCTGAAAAGAGGCGTCAATAGAAAGCATACACACTAATCCATGCATGTATGTATGTACTTATTATAAAAATAAGTTCAGTCAAGTGCCAGAAAGAACATAGTTTCTGTGCATGAATCATCAAACTGCTTACATTTAAATAATCATAGGTCTACAAGTACAAGTACATGCCTTGACATGTCTTCACGTCCTTCAGCGTATTAGGCTACATCGGCATGATAAGCCCGGCTTAATTTATTCAGACTTAGTAATCCTGAGACCGTCACGTAAATAACTAATTGTACTAATTTTAGTCAAATGTGCAAATGCCAGACACCAGCAGGTCTAACTGCTTGTTGAATGTGCATCTGGTGAATTTATAGGTCACTTTACTGTGGGCTTCATAATTAAAAACACAAAATGGAAATGTCTGAAATAAATGGATCTTCTCTCGCTCTCTCTCTCATGTCCCTAAGCTGGATTTTTTTTTTTCCACTAAAATTTCTTGTACTCCTTTTTCATTAAAAGTAAAGGTACTCAGTAACCCACAACCATTAAAGACTGGGAAGTTAGACGAAAGGAAACTTTCTAAAAAAAAATAATATTTTTTTTAAAAAAATAACAAAAAAGGCGAGATATCCAAGTTAGACACAAACAGATGTGTCGTAATGATTATCGTACCTGGCTATACGGATAATCAGGATTCCAACTAAAATACTCATTACTGTGTTTAAAATGTTGAAAAGCAACGAACGAATAACGCTGCAGTCATAATAAGGACACTCGTTTTTTTAAATCAATCACAACAGATTTTCCAGAACTTGGATGAAGGCATCTGACTGAACAAGACTTCGAGCTTCGCGAGGGTCTGGTATGTTTTGGTTCTTGACCAACTTCTATTACAGAAAGAAACGATCTGACCGACGTGGCACATGACCAACTAAGCAGCTTTCCCACAGCCTGTCAGAGCCAGTCAGCAAACATGAACAATCAGCTTGTTTACCCACAAATAAAAGCTTCACACAAAACACTAATAACTTTGTAACCTGGGACTCCGAGTCCTGTGACTACATCTTTCTCCAAAACACTTGTGTGTTGAAACCCAGCAAATGGAAGTGTATATACTGTACTGTACACAGAAATCTAGAGAGCCAATCAGATTACGCCAAAAAACGTGGATGGAACATCTGCAGACGAAAGCTAGACCAAAAGTAACTCGTTTTTTTTTGTTTTGTTTTTTTTGTATGTTTTTTTCCCCCCAAAATGAAACGCAACTTCACCGTATTTTTACCCAAGGCTATATACACTGTGCAGCCAAAGTTTGTGGACTCCTGACCATCACTAGATTTTGACCCCTGCCTGTGAAGATTTGCCCAATCAGCCTTATGAGCATTACCGAGACTGGACACTGATATCGGGAAAAGAGGTCTGACGCACAATCAGCATGTCAATTCATCTCCAAGACGTTCGGTGGTGTTGAGGTCAGGGCTCTGTCCAGGCTCCTCAAGTTCTCCCACTTCAACTTTGGCCATCTAGATCTTCATGGACCTCATTTTGTACATGCTGGAACTGGCTCCGATCCTTTTATTTCCAGTGAAGGACACCGTAATGCTACAGCAATTGTGTGTTTCCAACTTTGTGGCCACGGCTTGAGAAACGCCCACATATGGGAGTCATGGTCACGTATCCACAGACTTTTAGCCATATTCTACAGATGTCCTTCGGTTCCAACATCAGTACCAGTGAGAACTCGGCACAGACGTGAACAGAGCATCTGGCAGTCATGACGTTGCTCATCTTCTGGACAACCTCTCCCTGGGCAACAGGTGACATCACTTACACGCTAATGATTTGTCCATCCTAATTTAATGGGCTGCGGCTTCTGAAGGACAATCAATCCTCACTGAACAGGTCTCTCCCTCAACAGATTATGAGTGAGCAAGTCTTTTATAACCTCATCATGTCGGTCTATTAGTCAGGCAGATGGAAAGGCTAACGCCGTATAGCAGAACACCGAGCTACATAAAGCCATGTGTGATATATATGATCCGTATTTGATGTGTGTAGGCCATCCTTTTTCGAGAAATGATCTGAGAGGCCATTGAAGTAGTGTGTAATAAAAACTGATCTACAGCTACGGGAGATAGCTACTGCGTACAAGGACATACATACATAAAGCGGTAATCCTGACCTACAATCCCTTAGCACTATGTTTTTCCCAGAGGTGTCCACGTGATATCGTGGTGAGATAAAGTCTGGCGAAAGATCAGAAGAGCTCGATTTTATGTCAGTTGATGCAGGAGATGAATTTAAAGTAGAAAGACTTTTCCTTAACATCTGAACACTGCTTGTATTATCCGAAAAAACGCTTATTACAAAATGTATTGGAATTCAAGGGGTACAGTACGATACGATACGAGCCGAGCCAGAGTTACTGTTAGCGTCTGAAAGAAACTTCATTCCCTGGGTGGCACGGTGGCTAAGTGGTTAGCCCTGTCGCCTCACAGCGAGAAGGGCTATCATTCCCTGCGTTCGAGCCCGGGTGCCTTTCTGTATGGAGATTGCATGTTGCCCACGTGGGTTTCCTCCGGGTACTCCGGTTTCCTCCCACAGTCCAATGACACGCATAGAGGGGATTAGGCTAATCGGCTACTCTAAATTGGCGGTAGGTGTGAATGTGAGTGTGAAAGGTTGTCCGTCTCTGTGTGTCGCCCTGCGGTGGATCGGTGTTCTGCCCAGGGTGTACCCCACCCCTCACCTGAAGTCACCTAGGATGGCTTAAGCAGCAGAAGATGAGTGAGTGAGTGTGAACAGTTGTTCGTCTCCGTGTGCGACCTGTCCAGGGTGTATTCTGATGGTAAAAATCTCAGATGGACACTTTTAAAGGTGTGGAAGAATACCTGAGTGCCAATGAGCAGGTAGGGGACGTTGGGTGCATACTCCTGCAGCTCAGGGACCCACTCCTCCCTCACGTTCTGGAAACTGGCCGGATTCACCACCGAGAAGCAAATCAGAAAGACATCCGTCATGGGGTAAGACAGGGGGCGGAGGCGATCATAGTCCTCCTATGGGGAAAGAATACAGCACGGTGACGTGAGCAGGTTCGTGAAGCATTTCGACTTTTTGCAGACAAGAGTAAATAAGACATTGCTTATTTATCGCGGAAACCCACGCTGATAACATCAATAAAGGAATACTCCAGCATCTTTCAACCTAATCTCTGAAACATCTACCACATCTGGGGTGTAGGGGTGATCTCCATAGACAAGAATTCCTTATTCTTTCCCTTTACGGAGAAAACAAAAAGAAATGGGTTTCCTCGATACTCAGTTACAGTGGAAATGTACACGCGGTTGTGTTTTTGTAGAAGCTTTTCGCTAATACATTAGATAGATTAGGAAATAAAATAGAAACGTGTCAGCCTTCCAGAGGTTCACAGGGGGAAGCATGGAAATGTAGCATGCGATTCATTAGTCATGTGGGTCCGAGGGTACATGGATAACATCCTCCTGAGGCCCGAAGTTTAATGGTGTGTGCCTTGGCCTTTCTCCTCACTGTTTCCCTTTTTTCGTAACTCATAACTATTCAACTTGATCACTGTCTCCAAACAGGAAGAAGTTTGGCAAAAGAGGAATACCCAATGGTCCTCATATGAGGACCTTACAAGGAAATACACACATTGTGTGTATTTGGATCAATGTTGGAGAACATTGGGGTCTCAGGAGGATGTAAAACCTCTGAGAGTGCATGTAGTCTGAACTGCATTTTTACTCCGGCGTTGGAGAAGTTAAGATAAAAGTAAAAAAAAACAAACAAAAAACAAAAAACGTCTGCCTCATCGGAAGACCTTCATGTCGGAGCGTGGTGGTTGTACCTCTCGAGATCTTCACTGGTGGAATTCATTCCAAAGAACGGAGTTCGGTATTTTTCTCCTCAGTACAGGAACGCATGTTGAAATTCTCGTTTGTGATCATCTTTATTTATCTCCAGGCGTAATTAAACGGAAAAAACCCTGGAACGTCCCTTTAAGACGAAGCTGGACCCTGGTTCTACGTCGGCCTGGTCATACAGTAGACGTTAATCTAATTCGGGTTAATAATGATGACCGAGAAATTTGGGTTTTAATGAATTTGCTTTCATTTATAAGGCAACATGCTGCAGAACGCCTGCTCAACCAGAGTCTGCTTTGGAAACCAGAGACTTCAGACCCCACAACTGATAAGCCTGGACTTACAGGAAACATGTGAATGATATTTCTGTGACCGTGCATGTGTGTGTGTGTGTGTGTGTGTGTGTGCGCGTGCTTATGGGAGTTATTCATGGTTCTTATTTCAAGTCTGAGCATCTCCACTGTACCAGTGCGCGCCCCTGGCCATGCAGACATCACTGTTGAAATGTTTCATTAAGTGACAGACGCTTGTCAGCACCAGCCCAACCCAGCGCTGCTCTGCTCTGAGGCATAAAGCCGAGACTGAATCTCTGCACTGCTTGTGTGAAAACAGCGCTACATCATCTTCACATAACTGGTGACTCGACCTCTGAACACCCAACAGTCACACTTATTGCCGTCGTCCCTTTTTTTTGAGCAACGCTCCCTTTCTGCTTCCTCAGAACAAAGCGGTGACCTCATCGAGCCTCGGTGACACCACCTCCCTCTACGTCGTCGAAAGGTCACACACAGATGACTCGGATTATTTTTTACCCAACGCAGACCTGGGCAGACCTCTACTACAGTCATTCTATTAAAAAACACAGAAGAATACGACAAACTGATGTTTGGGCTTTTTTATTTATTTATTTATTTATTTAGGCTCCAAGAACAAAGACGACCTGTCCTGATCGCAATCTGATCATGTTTTTATTGGATTAAATATACATTATTGGATTACACCCGCGATACCCAGCATGAAGCAGGTGCTTCTGTGGTGTGACCACACATGTATGGGTGTCTCCGTGGGGCGGTGGGGTTATAAATATACCCCTCGACTGTTCCTTTGGCCTGTTGAAACATTCTGCAGGGAGGGAGAGTGGCGTATTAGTTACAGCTGGCCACGACCCAGACAAACTCGTCATCCACCCACCAGATCGCTCTGGATCGCTGGCTAGAACGCGTGTTTTTGATGCAGTGCATGATCTGCGAGGGATATGAAATTCATTAACTTGTTGATAATAAAGTTCGGATGCAAATGCCAGCGATTTTTTTTTCACAGGCCATCAGATGAGGGCCGCGCCGCCGTGGTTACACCCTGTAGCAGGTTACCTGTAGCGACAATCTGGGTCTTTTTAATAATGATCTATGAGGCTGCACGTGTGTGTGTGCGCGCGCACGCTCGGCTAGCTCTTTTAAAAGCCGAGGGAAATGTTCAGGAACAAAGAAAGACAGCAGTCTAATGCAGCGAACCTGGAAACACCCTTCCCTCTGTGGCTTAAGCATTACCATAAAGCTCTCTCACTCTCCAACAACTGCAGCTCGCCTCACACAGCTCACAGCGTGTAACGCTCACACAGTTCAGCACACACACCAGCACTCTCAAACGCTCGCTTCCTCCACAATAGTGTCGTTTGTAAACCACACTCCCACACATGCAGACGTTTCTGTGCCGGGTACAGTACTGGTAATTTGATTTACAATCCAGGGTGCCAAGATTTTATGGGTTTTTGTCCTTCTCCCCCTTCCTTATAGCCTGCATTATGGCTTTCCCGGGGCTTCCAACATGCATGTTTAAAGTATTTTCAGGGGTCTTTATTTCTCATCAGAGATGCTCATCAAGCCAGTGTCCCATCTATAAACCATGGCTAATGTATCAGCACGCAGCGCGCTCAGATTCTCCTAAACCGTCGCCATCACGCGGAGACACCCCCCACCCACACGCACGCACACACACCCCCGTACGGTCTTAGGTGGACTTGAAATTGAACGTGACATGGGATAAGCGGGAGTGTGTTACCTTTCCTGGCTTTACATCTCCTCAGGGATGAATTTCTCTTTCCACTTGCGCATTATCCGTAAACACGCGGACAAATCAACGCCTCCCCTGCCGTCGTCTCCCACCCCTACCCTCGTGTTTTACCTAGGCTTGCTGTCTGTACGGCTCACGCCGAGCCTGAGCACGATGCTGGGCGAAACCCAGGCAGGTTAGAGAGACAAAACGGTAGATTCTTGTATTCTTGTATGTGACTTTTTGCGCTTGTTGTACGTCGTTCGGGATAACAGCGACAACCCTAGTGTAATGTAGAGAGTGTGTCCGATAAAACATAAAACCCACGGGCTACTGCTTGGTGCGTATGTGTGTGTGTGTGTGTGTGTGTGTGGGTGGGTGAACTCGCAAGGTTTACATTGAACTGTGGTCAAAGTGGAGAAAAGTTTTCAACGAGGATGGTGGGACACATTATGGTGGATCGGCGAGCAAGCCAGCCTCTAAGTGTCTAAGGCCAAACAGGAATGATTAAACACATGATTACGAGCTCACGTTTACTGCTTTATTAATTCCACACATCATCCTTGGCCCTGTGGGTAATTTGCAGGTTTGACATCCAATACCGCCAAAATTATGAGAATCTCCTGAACGCAACCTGAAGTAGTAGAATGACATCAATTGATACCAAGGGAGAGTTATTGTTTTGCGCTGGGGGTTGGAACAGCAGACCGGGTATCTACATGTATTCAGGCTCTGGGTGCGACACGAACAAATGCAGACTCTCGTTCTGACTGAGCCTTCTGATATGAACAGAAGAGACTATCAACACTGCTGTTGAAGATTTACCTCAACCACTCTTCTGCCGTTTAATCCTGTTCGGAGACGCGGGGGGAAGCTGGGGCCAATCCCAGTGAGAGGCGGGGTTACACCCTGGGCAGGTCGCCAATCCAGCGCAGGGTGACACCCGGAGACAACCAACCATTCACACTTACATTCACACCTACGGGCGATTTAGAGTCGCCAATTAGCCTAATCCCCTCTGTGCATGTCTTTGGACTGTGGGAGGA
>JAQMCW010000006.1:14439937-14451829 GCA_030068335.1 Chrysichthys cranchii
TGAGAAGCGCCACCATATCCCTCCGCCACCGTCCACCTACGCCAGCAACTACGTCTCCACCACAAAGGGAACATGCATTAAAATCATCTGTTTATTTCATTTAGTTGTATTTGTTCTATAATTAAGGTTATTTTAATTTTATTCTATGTTTTATTGCCCCACACAAACCTATAATACGTGTTAAAAACATGTTTTGAGGCTGAAACACATTCATTGGATTTACATTCATTTCAATGGGAAAAATTGATTCGGATCACGAACAGAACAAATGAAGTTCTTGAGTCGAGGGTCCACTGTATTTATGCACGATCAGCGTTTTAAAGGTTAGTTATGAACAAACCATGTGTTTTTCCATCGTTGACCCATCTCTGACAGAATTAATTTCGCCAAATTAGAGGTTATGCATTCTCCAAAAATGTTTCACATGAATAACTGCCCTTAACATTTATTTTTAGGTCAGTTTACAGTAACTGGCCTGGCTTGTTCTTTTCTCAGTGCAGAGAAACAGGTGAAATGTTCTAATGTAATCACCCATACTACACATGTTGGATAGATGGAGAATGTTGGCATGTTCCTACATATTAAACTGTGGTTTTCCAGCTTCCTCATGTCATCTCAAGGAGTTTTCCCCCTCACCTCTGTGACCTCTGGCTTGCTCATTAGGAACCTAAATCTACATCCTGATTTCTGTGAAGCTGCTTTGTAATGATGTCTTTTGTGGAAAGTGCTGCTCAGAATTCAGAGATTTCATATCTTGCAGGGCACTTCGGAGTGTGTGTCCTGTTCCCCGTGCCTCACGTCTGTCTCTTTCTCGCTCTCTCTTACAGGATGCCTTTTTTTACTCCTTGGTGTATGACCCAACACAGAAGACCCTGCTGGCAGACAAAGGGGAGATCCGTGTGGGCCCCCGCTTTCAGGCTGATGTCCCTGATATGCTCCAAGAAGGTGATCAGAATGCACTCTCACACACTGACAAGTCCATGTTGCGATTTTTGTCATCGTGTAGTTTTTTGCTTGTTTTGAAGATGAAAGCCTTTGTTACGCCTATAGTACAGTACAGTACAGTGAAATTATGTTCTTCGCATATCTCACCTTGTCCTGACATCGAGGTCAGAGCGCATGGCAGGTGTGATGGAGCACCCCTAGAGGAGCAGAGAGGGTTAAGGGCTTTGATCAAGGGCAGCTCGGTGGCCCTGGATCTTCTGATCGCTAGCCTAGACCACTCAGCCAACACTTTCTTCAGTATCTGTGCCCCTACCATTTATACCGACGTCTCAAAAGTAAATAGACACCATCATTTTTGAAAAACTTATTTCTAGAAACTTCCTTCTAGCTGCTCTGCCATAGTATCCAAGTTGATGGAGATCCCTCAAAGAAGTACTCCGATTCACTTGGAATCGCTCGGCAACATCGGCGGCTTTGTGATGGGGATTTTTTTTTCAACAATCCGCTCGACAGTCCGAAGACACCTGTCAGAGGGTCCAGGTCGACCGGAGCGGGATGCTGTTGATTCCTTTCCTTTGTTTTTGAATTGTACAATCGCTCTGTTGACTGCGTACAAGAGGAATCCCAAGGTTTTGTGTAATTATACCCTGTGTGCAAGTCTACCCTCAGACTGACCCACAGTACGCCCTCTTTGAAACCAAGAACTCTTTTGCTTCTGGTGTTTGCGGCATAGCTAGTTGCTCTAAACAATTTATCTACTGTAATCTGAAATGGAGAATAATAATATCTTAGCAAGTTTGAAGCACCAGGTGGTGTCTGCATAGATAAAACGTAATGAGGGGTGAATATTTTCCGTTGAGATGCCAGTGTATTTAATGTTATTTTATTTTCTAAATAAATAAATAAATAAATGAAAGAGAACTTTTCAGGCTACTTTCAGCCTGAGTTGTAACCATCAGAGTCTGTAAGATTGAGTGAGGTGGGGTAGTAGGACTTTTCTCTTGACCGGGAGAAGTTGAGTATGGTGCTTAGTATTTGGAGAGTATCAGGTTGATTAGTGACTGCTGGTGCATCACAAAAGGAACAGGGTAGATTACTCAATCAGCAGTTACAATCGGTCAAGTGTGAAATTGCTCTTCTATCAGTCTGTTTGACTTCACTTTGCCAGTTGCACTGTTTCCCTGGTTGTATCCCTAGTTGCAAAGTTCCTAAAGCCTCCTTCTTGTTCTCTCGGTACATTTGCATACAAATGAACAGTGTCTTGGACGTCTGTGGAAAACTATTTTAAAGGCCAAATGTGTCGTACAGGTCATTCCTTCTGGAAGAAACCCAAAGACATTTATTAAACTAAACTTTTATTAAAAATTTTTTTTCACATTCATTTGGTTTATGGTATTTAACTAAATGCATGGCAAGTAAGTGCCTTTAAAATGCCCTATGCAATGTAACAAACGATACCATGGAGTAATCTGTGCTTCTTACGTCTAATGTTTTCAGTTTTATATTGACTATTGTATTATTATTATTATTATAGGAAACTGGTGAACCCTTGATGTAAGTGGTTAAAGACTGGCCTGTGTTATGTTGTGTGATAATGTGTATGTCAGAAAAGATCAAAACACCCGCAGAAAACCTCATCCAGCACACTGATTATTGCTGATCTGTGTTCTGTTAATATTGCGAAGGCCATTATTTTACTGCTAGAAGAATATGACCCGCTTGTATTTGACACACTGCATTTACCCAAATTGCATTTCTGACTCCAGAACCACGGCTCTATTATTCACTTGTTCTGATGACTGTTAGAGTGTGAAGCTCTTGGGAGGCCGGGAGATGGGCTGCTGTTGTGGATAATAGATTGTGGCAGTGAAAGCAATGGACCCATTTTTTGTTGGTCAGTTTGGGCATTGCTTGTGGATTGCAGAGCTGTAGTGGTGCTCAGTGGCCATTAGTTTCTTGAGGCTGACCATGGGTTTGTATACTTCAATGCAGGGATTCTTAACCTTTTTTCAGTCACGGACCTCTTTAAGAATGTGATGTAGGCTATGGACCCCCCAGAAATATTCGCATAAACACAACTTTGCATGCAATGAATATAATGTACTTTATTTATCGAGATTTGATTGTCTCCATAAATAAATGAATGAATGAATGAATGAATGAATTAATGATATTGGGCTGAAATCAATCAAATTATTTTTTTTTCCTCATGAATCGACACTCAGTACCCCATAATGACAGCACAGACACGGAATGATTGAATTCTTTCCATATTTATTAAAAAAGAAAAACTGAAATATCACGTGGACGTAAGTATTCAGACCTTTGTTGTGACACTGACATATTTAACTCAGGTGCCATCCATTTCTCTTGATCATCTTTGAGATGGTTTTACCATCTTGATTGGAGTCCAGCTGTGTTCAGTGAAACTGATTTGAACATGATTTGGAAAGGCACACACCTATTTATAAAAGGCCTCACAGGTCCATAGCCTATATCACATTCTTAAAGGGGTCCGTGACTGAAAAAAGGTTGAGAATCCCTGCATTAAAGTATACAAACCCATGGTCAGCCTCAAGAAATTATTATTAAACTTTAAAGTAAACAAAAAACAAACACACATATATTAACCGCACTGGTAACGCCAGTAAGGACCACTTATAGTAATAATGAAATACAGTCCTCTTGTGCAAATTAAAACAGACCTAATTACTACTGCATTTTCTACTAACATTACTACTACTACTACTAGTACTACATCTACTCTCTTGTTATCTACTTTATTTCACTGAGAAGGTTGTTCTTGACATCCAGTCTATTTCGACTTTTCATTTTGATACAAAACAAGTGCTGAAAACCCTGATCCACAAAGGCGTGTAGTAGCAAAGGGAATCGGAGTGTATGGCGATGCTATTTTTCCTGTGTGATGTTTTTTTTTTTTGCGCGTTATTTTTCTCATGACTGTGTAGCTCACGCATTAGGCTCAGGTGAGATAAATACTCGCGAGAAAAATAACTGCGAGAGGCGTAACCTCCGAGAAAAAAATCTCGTGAGAGAGTTCACCTAAGAAAAATCAACAGTACCAGGCTGTATAGTGACTGTAAATGTTGATTTTTATCTCCAGAAACCCATCCATGAACTCCCTAGGGGTCCAAGAACCCCTGCTTAAATGAAAGTGTCCAAAAGGCCGGAAGTGAAGGCAAATATAAACCTTAAATAAGATTATTTAAATATTGTAGGAGTAGTGACCATACCAAAGATTATGTATAGCTTCTCCTTAAAGGAAATTGAGAATCTCGTTCACATTTTTATCGCCTATAGCGAGGCCTTTGTTTAACAAGTCTCTCGGAGTTAAACTAAGACTGAGACTCTATCAACACACTGACTGTGTGAACTTTGATTAGTAACTCACGGCACCAAACAAATGAAACCTTTTCCTCCACTGGATTTTCTCCAGAAGAGTTTGGGATGAAATTGAGTAAATATTTGGTCATTGAAAGCTCTTTGGGATATTTAACTAATCGCTAGTTATATAGGCTTTTGTAATCATTAGATCCCTGAGGATTTGTGGAATTTGTGCTTACCTGAAACCGTCCTCTTTCGACCAGGTGAAGCAGATGACAGGGACCAGTCCAAGCTGGAGGTGAAGATGTGGGACCCAGAATGTCCGCTGACCAACAAGCAGATAGACCAGTTCCTAGTTGTGGCTCGGTATGCATTCCGGTTGTATGAAGTATGAAAATAAATCCTTTTGCTTAAAGAATTAACACTAATAACCGCTGGTTGTATTGTATGCCAAACAACTATAGTTAAATGTGTTAATTTAAAACAATTGTAACATACAATCATAGTAAATCTGTCCATGTCATTATTCTGCCTCCCTTCAAAGGAAGTTTCAAGGTTAATTATAAAGCTCTGTGCCCTGACGTAGAATGGTATGTTTACAAACCGAGATGCTAGTGATTATAATAATGACTGTAATTATATTGTCTCTGATTGGTGTAATAACTGGAAGGTTCCCCACATGATAGTAGTGCTGTTATTTTTTTTTGCCCAGGGCGGTGGGTACCTTTGCTCGAGCTCTGGACTGCAGCAGCTCCGTCAGGCAGCCCAGTTTACACATGAGCGCTGCAGCTGCATCGCGGGACATCACACTGGTATCATCCTTAACATCTCTTAGTTTTACATCTCTCCATCTCTCTTTTTTGCCTCATTAATATTCCTTTCATGTGCGTCTCCTTTTCTTTTCCGCGTGCAGTTCCATGCCATGGACACTCTGCACCGGCATGGCTATGACCTTTCAAGTGCCCTGAGTGTTCTGGTGCCACAGGGAGGCCCTGTGCTCTGCAGGGATGAGATGGAGGAGTGGAGCTCTTCAGAGGCCAACCTGTTTGAGGAAGCGCTGGAGAAATACGGCAAGGATTTCAACGACATTCGGCAAGACTTTGTGAGTCCCAACGCATAAACGTGATGATGTATAGGAAAGCAATATGACGCTTGAAAGAGCAAGTAAAAGCCAGGGATCCCTTATAACTGTAAAATAAATTCCAGCACCCCCCAGTGTGGATTTATTTCATGAACATTATTTAGATTGTTCAATAAAATGAGGGAGATTCGAAAAATAATGGCAGTTTTTAAATTGCCTGAGAACCCGGAGAGCAAAATACAAAGCATGGAGCGGAGACATCCATCTTCTTCTTGAGCGAAGAATAAATTCAAAAGTCAGTCCTCCCCCCAAGAAAATCATGTTAATGTTGTTTTGGGGCCTGAAGGATCCTATTCTGGTGCATTTCCAAGCGTATGGGCAAACAGTGAACAGTGCAAATTACTGTACATCGCTGCGAAAATGAACTTAAACCTGCAAATCGGACCAAAAGAAGAGGAATGCTGTCCAAAACAGTCTTGCTTCCACATTCTCCTTACAGCCCGGATTTGATGCCGAGCAATTATCAGATCTTCGGTCCACTGAAGGAGGCGCTGCGTGGTCCCAGATTCATCTCTGATGATAAAGTAAAGGAAGCGGGGCTCACCTGGCTTCGGGAGCAGCCGAAAAACTACTACTCTGCGGGATTCCAGAAGCTCGATGAGCGATACGACAAATCTGTCGTCTTGCATGGGGACTATGTGGAAAAGTGATATGTTCAATTTCTCATAGTTACTTCTATTAAAGCCCTTAAATGTATTTTGCTTTTACTTTCTAATTCTCGCTCGTATATTTTAAAGCCATCGAGGTTTCTCTTTCTGAATTTTTCTACTGAAGGTTTGATTTGACTTTAGTGCTTGGACCTCTAAATATAATGACTTTGATAATGTGGGTTGTGAATTCCACCAATGTACTGAGATCTAAAGATTCACAGACCCCTGGGGGTCCCCGTAAACCCTCTTCAGAACCATTGTGATGAAGAATAGAGGAATGAGGTGAACATGAAGTAATTGTGGGATTTAACGATGGTTCACTTTGTTTCTCTGTGGAGTTGGTGTTGTAAGTGGACCAGGCTTAAACTTTTAGAATCAGGTTAATACAGATGGTAGACCTGGAGTGCGCTCTCAAGTCTCAGGGTCTGGTGTGAGTGGCTTTGTCAGGCTATGATCAGGATGGGCAGTAGTCTTTAGCTCTCTGGGAAATTACTTTCTTTCCACTGGAGACTTGGCATCTGAAGAGAGAGCTGCCCTTGACTTGACCTGCACTTGGAGAAGCAAGGCACCAGATGATGACTCGAGTGTAAATGGTTATTCAGACCCCATGGTTCAATAGCTGAAATAGAATCATGAGCACTTTTCACAAGAATAATCCCACTGAGGTGATATTGCCACAAAACTCCACTGTTGGTCTTTGGGGAGATATGCATGAGATGATCTTTGGATGCTGTATGGTTGGTCTTTATATTGTTGAATCTTTTTTTTTTCTTGGATATCCCTGGATAAATATCAGTAGAGAGTGCTATTGATGAGCATGTGCCAATAATCAGGCAAGCAATATACAGTGATGCCCAAGATGCATGGTATTGTTTTTGGCATATTTGGAGGCAGCATGACTTATCTCTATGAAAACGGTTCTGTTTATAAAATAAGAGTTGAGCATAATGGCGGGCAGATGGCCCTCTGTTCCAATCAAAGAATCTTAACCTTTAATTTAAAAAAACAAAACACTTTGCTAAGTAAATCTAACCGTATAACATATATTTAAGATGTGAAAATGCAATGTCTGTACGTGCCTAGCCACACTAGACCTATATTTGTGGCTACACTGCAGGGATGTTATTTTGAAGCTGTAGGAGTTTTGTCCCTAATCAAGCCTCCAGGCTGATGAGGGCTCTCCTCTCAACATGTGCTCTGCCACATCAGGAATGCTCCATCTAGAGTTGGAGACACAGTCCCACAAGGTGACTGATGTAAGGGGAGAATTTTCCAGGCTTTCATGTTGTTAAAGATGCTGCATTAACGTCTAGCTCGTGAGCGGGCAGGTGAGAGTTTGTCTTGTGGGCCCTGACAGATCGGCGTAGTAAAGGCAGGTGCGGTTTCCCAGAGACGCAAAAATGAAAGGAAAAAAGAACGGAAAAGCCACATACACCCTTCATCACCCTGTGTGCTGTCTGTAGTGCCATCTTATTGGCTTTTGAATTAAATGCCGGCGGTAAGGATGTATATTAGGATACATTGAAGTGTTTTAGGTTTTTTCTTCTTTTTTTTTAGCATTCATCCTCCGGGCATCTGCCAAAGGCAGGTGCTCATGAATAAATATGTGCATCTGCATGCAAAGCCAGGCATTCCATTTCTCAGAATAATCAGAAATGTAAAGGTATTCTTAGGTTGTTCCAGTCTGTCGATTTGCCTGGCTAAAGTAAGAGCAGGCATACAGTTCACCAGCGACAGAGAAAGACTCCAGTGGGGTGTGTGTGTGTACATGTACGTACGTGTGTGTGTGTGTGTGTGTGTGTGTGTGTGTATGTGTATGTGTGTGTTATGATCTAGGGCAGGGGTCTCCAACCTTTTCGGCACTGAGAGCTACTTTTAGAAAATAAAAGTCACCGCGAGAAATTTAGCACAAAAAGTAAAAATGTACTACAAATATACTACATAAACTTACAGTACATTTTTAATACATTAAAATATATTTCTTTTTTACCAGGGTCGCAAGATTGCAGTGCCGTCCCCGACAAAATAAAGGGCACTGCTGGAAAGAGCTTGAAAAGTGCTTTAAAATAAGACCAAATTGATGTTCATAGGTTAAACATTGAGGAAGATAAAGTGCATGGCCGACAGGTGGCGCCAAGACACTGTTTACACCAGGGGTTCTTAAAGTATGGGTCGCGACCCATTTTTGGGTCGCGAGGCCCTCCAGAATGGGTCGCGAGGGCATGACAAAAAAAATAAAAATTTTCTTAGAGAACAAACATCCCCTGCCCGCCACATTTTTACGGCAACCCCCCCGGTCGGCAAAATTTTATCAGCGCGCGCGCTGAATTTGGGTCGCGCCCAAAAAAGTTAACGAACCACTGGTTTACACCGAACCCGGTCTAGCTTACTGCTGGAGTCACCGGACACCGCATTTTGCAGGAGGTTAAACTATATGTGCGCGTCATTAGAATTTCTTAATATTTGGTATACTTCTTCTCAGATATCTATTTTAACAGTCTATAAGGGTTTCGAGAGAGTCCGTAGCCTCTTTCAACAAAATGATGCCCTCCGTTTACGAGCCCCGTTTTCAACACGCTCCGGTAAGCCTTAGGGAAAACCGATTCCTGAAATTCGACACCGGGGTGATCCTATTGGGTGTCCTTGAACCATGTCATCAACAAAAATACCAGAAACCAGAAACCCAGCCAATCGGAGTGGTTTTACTGGAGGGTGCGATTGCACAACCAGGAAGTACGAAACGGGCAAACTAGTCGTGCAGATTAGCATACATACGCACATTACTTTGTGTTTTATGACAATCTCTGTTTAAAACGAAGTATTTGTTCACCCTTTGGCGAGCTACTCAGAAGGGGGCGGCGAGTGACTGGTAGCTCGCGAGCGACGTGTTGGAGACCCCTGATCTAGGGAATAATGGAGGTAACCTACACTGAACCGGTACTAATTGACGAAAAGGATGACCTCAGATACAAGAACTGAGAGTAATTCAAGTTTACCCAGTACACACATGAAGGGAAATATGTTACACAGATAATGATGGTAGAGTAGGGAAAAGGAAAAAAAAAAGACAACAACTCTTAGCACAGAGCGACAGCTAAGGAAAACAGAAACCTGCCACTCCTGAACCTGAGTTCGCAATAATACAGGCAACGCGCATTCTCGTTACTCTACAGCCAAATTGGGTCAAACTCAACTCAAATCCAACTGCCGGCGTCCGCTTCTTCCTCAGAGTGCTTTTTAAACAGGAAACCCCGGCTGATGAGGACAGGCACGTGGTCTTAATCACGTCAATGAGTGGTGTAACGCAGCACCTGTGCCCAATAACAGCGAGAGAACAGACCAAAAGGGGAGGGGAAGACACTCAAAAAAAACAAAACAAAAAAAAAACATACCCCTTTACGTGCATCTGCGGCACGTAACAGGGCGTGTGTGTACGTGTACATGTGTGCGTGTGAATGCGTGTGCACACATCCCTACCACGGTAGTCCTCATGTCATTTCTTCCTCTTTCCTTCTTTGTTTCAGCTCCCCTGGAAGTCCCTGACTAGCATTATTGAGTATTACTACATGTGGAAAACTACAGACAGATATGTGCAGCAGGTAAGCAAAAAGCACTGAAAGAGAATGACATTACTTTTGAAATGCTGACATGGTGCTAAATGCTTCATTTGTCGATTCAGAAGCGACTGAAGGCAGCTGAAGCGGAGAGCAAATTGAAGCAAGTCTATATCCCCACGTAGTGAGTTCAACATCCTCCTTGCCTTCCAGTTCCCGTTTGCTTTATTCTCCTCGTTACAGCATGAATTTTTATGTATTTTCTTAATTTTTTTTTATTCTGCAGTAATAAGCCAAATCCTAATCAGATCTCTGTCAGCAATGGCAAGATGACCACCATGAATGGCGCAGCAGGACCGGGCGCGTATCATGCAGCCAGTGGCGCAGCCAGCCGTGCATGTGAAAGCTGTTTTGGTGAATACTTTGACTTTTTTCTCTTAATTGCAATAAATCGAGTTCCCACAGTTCACTTAACAGACCCCATGCACTATATAACTGAAATTCTTGTTCTTCAATCAATTAAGAGACCTACACACGTTTCCTAATCGAATTGACCTGACTGGTGGAGTGCAATCCCAGATGATCCTCAAGGATCTGAACAATCAATAGTGACCATTAGTGATAAATCCCCAATAGAAGAATAAATGTGTTTTGTGCTTGTTTCAGCATGTAGTTTAATAGCCCTGGGATGGTGGGAATAGCTCTGTAGAAGATGTTCAGATGTTTCTAAGAGCAGCTCTTCACACCTTACAGGTTCATCTGTCTGTGGGTGGGTTTAGTGTAGTCATTCCCCCCGTTAGGTTTTCACATGCCTGCAATCTAACAATACTATTTCTTATAAATTCTTCAGAAATTTCTTAGAATATTTGGTCGTTGTGTAGGAATTGAAATTGGTTTGTAGTTGGAAATGACTATTCTTGTACTACAGTCTTCAAGGATCTTCTTTTATCCATCCATTCATCCATTATCTGAACTGCTACATCCATTATCCGTATCCATCAAGGGTCATGGGCGAGAGGCGGGGTACACCCTGGGCAGGTCGCTAGTCTATCACAGGGCTAGGATGTCCTTGAAAAAAATTTATTTCCAGTGTGAGACTGTGGTGATGGTCTCGTTTGCCTCCCTAGCCATGCAGTCTCCACAATGGTACTCGTGGGGTCCCCCGAACATGCAGTGCCGCCTCTGTGTCTCCTGCTGGATGTACTGGAAAAAGTATGGTGGATTGAAGATGCCAAGCCGAGCTGAGGGAACAGAGGAGAAGACACCTCCAAGCCCTGCTGCAAATGTAAGCACTTGCTATAGTCCAGAATTGGGGTGTGAGGGTTGTAGGGGGTCAGTAATAAATGATAGAGGTGGCCTGATGATCTCTGAGAAGACTTATTTGGGTAGCCACAGGACCGAAAAGTGCTTCTATACCTGATCAGACATACTAAAGTTCATCAGGTTTGGAAAACAGTGCAAACATTTGGTTCTCTATTTGAATTTAAAAGCTTGAATTTAAAAGCCATTTGCATACAGCCATGTGCTATGGTTATTACAGTGGAACCTTGGATTGCGAGTAACTTGGTCTGCGAGTGTTTCGCAAGACGCGCAAAAACTTTTAATAAATTTTTGACTTGGTTAACGAGGGAGGTTTTGCAATACGAGTAGTATTCGTCTGCTGAGCCACACGTCATCACAACTTCTCTCTCTCACTCACTGCAGGATTGTGGCTTCCGCCCTAGCTTATACTGTTATTGTGTGTGTCACTCATCGGTTTAATGACAACGCAATGTCAGATTTCCGCGAAATCCTCAAACGGAGACAAAAACAGCCGTCATTGGATAGTTTCCTTGTTAAAGTCGCGTGAAAAGAAAAAGATCCCAGTGAGCCGACAGACTGCAGTGATTCCGTGAGTTGAAGTGAAAGTAGCACACAATAATCCTCCAGCTCTCTAATCTCTCCTGCTCTCTGTCATGGATCTGCCCATGTGGAGCGCGCGTGCAACACACCCGTTTCGGGCACTCCCAATAGCGGTGCATGCTGGAGGACTCACACCATGCTCGCACGTCATGTGGGTTACTACAGGTGTTCTGCATTAGGACTAATTATATAGACTATAAATAGACTGAGTCATGAACGCTAAATTTGTGAAGCATTACCGTATTTTCCGGACTATAAGCCGCTACTTTTTTACTTTTACAGTCTACAAGACACATAATAAACACATAACTTTAACAATAATGCAGAATATACAAATTATGCATCCTGGTGCATG
>JAQMCW010000006.1:14483493-14494776 GCA_030068335.1 Chrysichthys cranchii
CCCCCGCCCCCCCCCCCCCCCGCCCCCCCCCCCCCCCCCCCCCCCACCTGGATTCGGTTTGTGGAATGAGCCGTGAATAAATTGGACAATAAACCCTATGGAATGTGCGATCCAAACATTGCAGCGTTCTTAATTAACCTAACGTCAGACGCCCGCAAGGATTGTTGTTTCTCTGTCCTATAGGTTTTAATCAGTAGAGCTCGGCTTCGACGACACGTGAGCTCTCCCTGAAAGTCTTTCATTATGTACGTTTTCCAACGGGATTACCGGTCCAACCCCTAAAGTCTAGCTTATTCTTCAGTTACACATTTTAAAGCATCCGAATTCTTGTGAAATATTCCCGAACGACTGGGAAACTAATCGTAAAAGTGCGTAGGGACAAGAGATACAGGCGAGTGTGGACCCACCACTCGAGAGGGATTTCACGTTCGCCCCGTCATAGAGTTCCCAAGACGTCTCTGACCAAAATCTGCCTCGGGGAAGTGACACGACGACGTACGTGAAGGTCGAATTTTCGCAGCATTGAATCCATGGTTCACCGAGAGGAATATCGGGATCTGATAGATCACAGAGCCGCAAAGGGAAATGTGAAACTGAGTGGATTTAACCAGCTGTACATTTGACTTCTTCTGTGTGACAGAACTGACATGGTATTATAATCATTGGAAATGTAATCACTACTCCATCACTCATTTTTTTCTTCTCTCTCTCGCTCTCTCTCCAAAGGAAACTACAAAACCCCCAGACTATCCCTAAAGAATGTTTCAGCCTTTCAAAAAGTGAGGGGGGTGGGGGAGGGAGCGACATACAGCCTTTTAATCAAAACTGTGTATTTTCCTGGAAATGTGCAGCCGTTGCTGATTGGATGCACATGGATTCAAATAGAATTAGTTTATAGTCCAGGCTCTGGAAATGACCTCAAAACTGTAGAGAGGATGATAAAATCATATGAGCTCCAAAATGTCAGGAGGGAGTGTAACTGTGTGTACACGACTGCAGACTCCAGGGATCGGCTTCCCGCACGCAGTCGGAGAGTAGCGTCATCCCTGCGCTGCACTTCTCTCCCAGTGGGGTAGCAAGGAGAGCATTCTCACATGCAGTTCTGTGGCTCTTGATACTGGGTTTAACATTTCACAGTGATTCAGTCCAGCTGACTGTCATCTTTGCCGGCCCTCATCTCAATCAGCCTCGCGAGCTTCTGTGACCCAGCCTGCTTTGTGCTTATTAAATTGTGATCGCAGACCTGTATTTCCACACTGGGTCCTGTCCGCACACTCATTCAGCTCACATTTTTTCCGTCCATTAAATGCAGGCTGAGATGAATCGAAACATTTTTAAGTAAGTGCAAGTAAAGGTCCTTGTGCAACTCATTTTACACCATTTCAAAGTTCAGGAAGTGCCAAAACGTACAGGGGTTATATTGCAGAGGCCTGAGGATAATACGCTCCCGTTCTGTGCCATGTCAGATGACAGATGAACCTCGCGGCTCTCTGGATCAAACTGGATAGGGCCAGACAGAGAGCGTGTGAACAGGGTGATGTTTCTAAAAGACTGTGGTATCTGTGGTCACGGCGAGTGGATTCACATTGGCCCTCCCTGAGCCGCTCGCCCCGTAACTCCAGCGGAGGACATGCCGTTCTTGGTCCTCCAAACGCTGGGAGGATGAGTAGCTGCGAGGCTGCGGCCATGACTGGATGTCATTTCTGTTTTTTCTCCCTTTTTCAGGCTGCAATTAGGGCTAATTTTAGACGCTCTGAGTAACAGGCAGAAGGGTGAAATGTCCAGAGTGCACATTTTAAGCTCTGACTAAATGTTGGTCATATACGCAACCGCAGATTTACAGATTTGATTATTTTCCTTCTTCTTTTTGTCTTCTTTTATCCCCCACCCCCCATAAATAGATGGGATATAATTCTTTCCTAAGCTGCGCGCACATACACACATGTTGAACCGAGCAAAGCGTGAGGTTCCGCTGATGACGCCCGTGCGCAATTTATAAATCCTGAGCTTTGTATGGCTCAGCCAGTTTCCTTTCTGAAAGCTGAAATGTGTACCGTGATGCAAGGATTTTGAGTTGCGTGCTCCAAAACCTACCCTGATGTTACTTAAGTGAAAATAGCCTGGATGAACAATTCACGATTCCCATGGTTGTGGTTTATTTTTATAGGGAAGTGCAGAAAAAATAGTTCTTGGAAATCGATTTGGAACAGGGGAGGAGGAAAACTAAATGCTAGAAGCAGAGCACTTGGACAGCGTTGTCACTGCATGCTCTAATCCTTTCCTTTGTCACTTCCTTTCACTTAGATGTTTTCATTTGAAGGCGTCCGTTGTGTAACTCCGATACACTCTGGGCAGAGACGAATCGTTCGACGGGTATGGTTTCGGCCTAAAGGCAGGGCTGAGAAGTGATTTTGCTTGTTGATTGCCTTGCTTCTTGCACTCTTTTAATATATCTGAAAGAGGGTCAGAAGCCATCCAATTGACCCCACCCCCTACATCTTCTTTTCATCAACCGAGCTCCATAAACATTGACTTTGGCACGACCTGGAATCTTGGCTTAGAATAGGCAGGAAAAGTTTTTTTCCCCCCCTCCTTTTTCTCTCTCTCTTCTAAACTCCAGGAGAAGATTAAACAAGCATCCTGTATTTGCCTCCTTTTCTGTGACGACAAAGGCCAGAGTTTGTGAGAGAAACAGCGGCTAGACGGCGCACAGATGTGTAAACACAGGGCTCATGAGAATGGGTGTGTTGGCGTGTGCCGATATTCCCCCTAGGGAGACTTCCCTCCCTCTGTGCTCTGATCAAGTTCAGGTGTGCACAAGCCTCTGGCTACCTATTAACTTCTCTACAAGGGGACCCGGCACTATATTATAGCTAAAGCTTCCAATACCGAGGCCCTCGAAAAGCTCCTCTATGATGGAGTTCGCCTCTTAAATCCTAAAGCACTCTCGACGCATACAATACATCTTCGAACATCTGTGTTCAAAGTCTGCTTCAACACGTAAAGGAAATATTGCTCTGATTTCACTTGCTCTAAGTTGTTATGTCACGTAAAGATGTGACTCATCATAATCGCAACCATGTTTTAAAATCAACACCTTTCTTAACACAGGACCTTGAAGTGTCAAACACGCTCTGAAGTGTTTACGTTCAGGTGGAAGTTTATCCCTTTTCCCTTCTCGAACCCTTCTCGGAGTCATTTGGAACACCCTCGCTCTTTTACGTCTACTAATTACGTCACGAGACACATTGCGGTGGATGTCAAACATTTTCATTGCATCCAGGTGGAAAGCAGTTGCTGGAATGACCTCCGTCAACTGAATGTATCAAGAAGAGTGTAGGGAGAAAAAGGGGCTCTGTTGAGCTGAACCAAACGTTAAGCGAATGTTTATCTCCATAATTACTCACAGCGTGAGAGTTATACGAGACTTTGTGTACTATTGTTCATCCTACATGCTCTTGCACTTCACAATTTGTAACAGTTCTCATGACGCAACACTCAGCCTGGAGAAAATGTTATGAAATTTGGGGAAGGAATAAGGATTAGAGTAGGCTTAGATTTACAGTGATGGCAAAGTAAATTCATGCAAGACACATTTCAGGGAAATAGGACACAACTGGTGCTAAAAAAAAAAAAAAAACCCAAAAAACAGGGCAAAATATTTATCGCATCTAACGCTTGTTCCTAATGTCTTATTTTCTCTGCGACAGTAAAGCACAAGACTTTGGTGCATGCAACACTAGGGCCTAGTGCATGAGGGCTCACATTTTTTGCAGCCAAAGGTCCCTTTATCAGTTAAAGAATTTCCACAGACTCCCTCTCTATAGATTTATTTTATGAACATCGTCCGTTTATAAACTATTCATATGTTAGACTTGCTTAAATGTCTGCAATACTTTTTTGTCTTTATTGGTGCCATAGGGCACTTTATTCCAGATTGTTCCAATGACAGAGCACATTATGTACATGTATATGCTACTTAGTTATGAATTATTGAAGTATTGATATAAAAATCCACTGAATTCAAGTGACCAGTCATACCAGGTAATAATTTTAAGAACTCAGTAATTAATATAACCCTTTTTTGATTTTGATCGGAGATGAAACCTGCAGGAAAAAGGTTAGTGACCACTGATATATTACCAGGGGTGCAGATAGGCCCGGGTGGGGTGGGGGTGGGGGGGGGTCCACCTCAGATCCATAGAGACCTCGATCCATGATTATCCATACACCCCCCCCAGCTCACAATATTTTAGTCCCCCCAGTTCCAAAATCCTATCTGCGCCCTTGTATATTACTCGATATACCCAAAGGATTGTAGAGGCTGGATTATCGCCTTTTATATGTGGGTCTTCCCTACACTGTTGCCACAAAATTGGAAGCGCACAATTGTCTAGAATTTCTTTGTATGCTGTAGCATTACTTCACTTGAACTAAAAGACTTAAACCTGTTCCATCATGACACTACCCATGCACAAAGCGAGCTCCGGGACACCATGGTTTGCCAAGGTTGGTATGAAAGAAGTTGAGTGTCCTGCACAGAGCCCTGACCTCAATCTCACTGAACACCTTTGGGATGAACTGGAACACTGACTGTACACCAGGCCTCCTCTCCTGGCATCAATATTCGACTTCGGTAATGCTCTTGGGGTGTAAAGCCTTCCCAGAAGAGTAGAGAGGATAGTATAACAAAAGTGGGGTGAGCAAAATTCGCAATGACATGCTCAACAAGCACATAGAGTTCCAGTTGATGCCCCCCCCCCCCCTTTATTATTTTTAGACATGTAACTCTGTTCCTGACTTATGAAGGTCAACTAGCTTCTCCCTCATTGTGTTTGCGTGTTCTCATATCTTTCACATGTTGATGGATGACTAAGGGAACTTGGCTTCTGTGTCACCTCATATTTGTCCCATGATGTACCATCAGGAAGTCATGGATTACATCTTGAAAGTTCCTACACAGACAAATAAACTCAAAAATGTACAATTTAAAAGGGGGAACATGTTCCAGTTACACTGTGTTCACAATCATTTGCCAGGGGCGCCCATAACTGTGGCGCATGTTTTTGTCAAAAATGATTATTTCTTGATGAGGGATTTGGTTTTATCTGAACAAATTTACTTCTGAGCTGAAGCTACTCCACCAAAGGGTGGATTTTCGTTTTCTATCCCTTTTTACTAATCTTTGCACGGTGTTCCAATAATTGTTGAGGGCACTGGGTGATTGTGAGGATCGGGTGTCCCGATACTTTTGGTCATATCATGTAGCTGTCATATAAAATAGAACAAAATCCATCCTCATCCCCCCCTTGCCTTGTTTAAAATTTGCATAAATAGCTCATGAGGTCAGGTTGCATTCATATTTGCCCCTCATTACTAGAAGTTTGCAACCACTGCACATGAGTTTACACATATGCTGCCTAAACCATGGCATACCATTCGGTACAAACCAAATCCATGAAGAGTAGTTACACTCCAAGGAAGTAAATGGACCAACTCCTGTACCGTGGTGTTTCATGAGCACCATATGTCCATACCCATAGTTTAACAACCCTGAATTTCCACTGTGAAACAGCTATAGGCTTATTTGTATGGCTGGCAGAAACCTATAAGGACATGCAGATAGACGGGGAACTGTGTGTTTTACAGCTGCCTTAATGACATTTCCAGACTGAAAAGAAAACAACATAACGTCTGTTCTCTACATCACATTCAGTTGAGATTAATTATTCTCAGTGAAGAGAAAAATCACAGTAAGGCTGCTGGGATGCATGTAACCCAAGCAGAAAAAAATGCCACTATGTTATTTAAGACAACAATCAAGAATTGTTGAAATGGGGCCATGTTGTAAATATCTTCCTGGGTGTGGCAGTGCTCTTTTTTCCCCCCGTATGGATAAATTCCTTGCAACTTAAAGTTGGTGTGCTACCAAAGGCCGAGCTGTCATTTGCAGTGATTTCTGACTGAACTGCTGCTTCATCACTCTTCAGATGGTCATTATGAATATGGGGATGGTAAACTCTTGCCTTTTTGACTTTCCATTCGACATAAAACGATGAGCCATTGGAAATTCCGCTGCTATTCTGGCCACAGATTACATAGTGTTGTTTATAAAGCACCTCCTTAGACACAGTGTCTTAACAAACAAATGATGTTCCTCACATGAAAATAACAGGAAATAATAGATAATAATCCAAAGTGCCGTCCTGGAACATGTGATGAAACAGCACAAACCGCTTTTGTCTTTCTCTTCTGGAATGTATCGTTGCTCTCATTTCTTGCTTGGAGAGCTCTTTCCTGCCCCGTCCTGCCTTTTCCACTTTCAGATGAGCAATAAGAGCCCATATCAGCCCAAGGCTATGGAGCTCATACATGCTCACACACGTAATTTATATCTACACTTGGATAAATAAAGCATAAGCTTCCTTCGTCCCGCTCAAGGAACCAATCAGCTCCTATCACTCAGGGGACACATGGAGTTCTGGTTTGTGTGAAGGAAAAAGTTTCAATCGTGGCAGGACTATTGGACGTCACAAGGACTGTTGTCGCCAGTTCAGGAAGCGGGGTGAATCCTGACTGAGCACATTTTGTTCCTTTTATGGCACTGAGAGCATTTCACATTGTGCAACTTTTGAAGGTATTCCTGATTGTGCAACTACAGAACCACGCCTTGAAACGCCTTCAGTCACTTGCGCATATACTTTTGAATCATGTACCGGCTCACTATAGAAAAAGTGATCACTGTTATTTAACATCACTAACCAGAATACTGGCTACTCTCACCACTTTCAAGTTAAGGCAGAGGCAAGGAACCTGGAACCAACTATCACTCATGTGATCTCTTACGAACGCCAAGTTCCATGGGCTAATTTTCTTGTGGGCTTTTGTTTTTCTCTACCATTTCATTTGCCCTTCATGCTTAGAGCTTGGGGCTGAAATGCCCCTCGTTTCATTCAGATGTAACAGGTACCAAAAATAACGATCAACAAAAATATTAATGTTATTTTTCTCATGTTCCTCAGTGAACTCATAACTCAAAGGGTGGATTTTTTTCTATCCCTTTTTACTAATCTTTGCACGGTGTTCCAATAATTGTTGAGGGCACTGGGTGATTATGAGGATCGGGTGTCCCGATACTTTTGATCATATCCCGTATCTGTCATATGAAATAGAACAAAATCCATCCTCACCCCCCCCTTGCCTCGTTTAAAATTTGAATAAATAGCTCATGAGGTCAGGTTGCATTCATATTTGCCCCTCATTACTAGAAGTTTGCAACCACCGCACATGAGTTTACACATATGCTGCCTAATCCGTGGCATGCCATTCGGTACAAACCAAATCCATGAAGAGTAGTTACACTCCAAGGAAGTAAATGGACCAACTCCTGTACCGTGGTGTTTCATGAGCACCATATGTCCATACCCATAGTTTAACAACCCTGAATTTCCACTGTGAAACAGCTATAGGCTGTGAACTCGTAATCCGTTGTGCCACAAAACTCCAGAAGAAGTACCAACTTCCTCTGACTGTCTAGATGTTCGAAATATGGTGATCCGTTAGTTGTAGTTGTGAGCCTTCTTAATATCTATTCTCCAAACAAATTGCATCTCCATGTTCAATTAATCCAAACAATAGCCTCTGTTGTATAAACTGTTTGTCTCTGTGGCTCCATTTATATTTTTTTCCATTACAGTTTTTTTGTGTGTGTGTTGGAATACATTAGAGGACCTTTGAAGATCTAAACTAATATGAGTGGCTGTAATTATAAAGCTTGTAGCCCATCATGGTTTGGCAGACTTCAGGCCTGTAGTTCAGTGGATATAATTTCAATTCGAGGAAATTGTTAGGCATGTATTGTGAATTATTTACATTTTCCAATCACATGATATAAAACACATTGGGTTCTCATTGATGCATGAGTATTTATTATGCTGGAATCCGAACAAGGAAATTGGAATATAAAATAATGATGTGTCTTTGCTTTGGTTGCTGGGGTTTTTTTTTTAATTATTATTATTATTATTATTATTTAACACAGACCAAAAAAAAAAATAGACAAGAAAAAGCTTTTTGTCCCCAGTTCATAGACAGGGTTTAGGCTACAAACAGTAACACACACAAAGGGATCTCATAGGGGTGACTGTCTCACTAGCAGCCTGTTATTTCTCAAGGATATTTTAGTTCAAAGGCATATGGGCACCAAAATGTTCCTGATCAAAAACACAAGGAGCGTTTAGAAAGAGAAGAGAAAAACAGAAAAGGGTCCAAGAAGAGTGCAGTTGTGGGGGACCGGAGTGATGTAATATGGATGTGTGGAGAATGCAGCTGGAGAGCATGGGGAGTAACAGTGTGTTTACCGCAAACTGCATTTCTTTAGGGATGTACATAACAACACAAATTACTATCAGAATGTAGACCGAGATCTCTAAACAATATTATATTCCTCTGTTAAGATTCGCTCACGCAATGCAGCTGCAAAACCCGAGGTCCATTTTGAGGCTGCAAGTAGCTTTGGAAGTAGAACATTACATTAATTGTTTTATTACTATTCTAAAGCCCGTTATATACAAATTACAAATATGTCATTATTTTTAAGCATGTCGTATTACAAATACACAAGACAAATTTCAGAAAACCTTAAAGACTCATTAAATGTAGTTCATTTGTGAATGATATTTCATACCGTATTACAGTTGCTTGCTGTGCTGAGATGCCTGGTTAGCATTTTTGGACAAAGTCTCCTTTTGCGGTGCTTTGTAGCAGTCGGAGATAATGCCAGACGTTCCAAGTTTTCTGACACGGAAGGTCATCAGAATGGAAAGTTGTGTAGTTTCTCGGTAACTTGCCAAGCTGAATTTTTTTCACCTATTAATATCACGATGGAGAGAAGGAAAAAAAAAAAAAGACAAACTGGTGACGGAATGACTGTTTATAGTTGTTATAACTGAAGTAATCAAAGGAACTAGCTTATTTCTATAAATGGTTAAAAAGACTGATTTGTCCATCCATCATTTTTACCTCTTATCCTTTAAAGGGTACAGGGAAGCCGAAACCAGTTCCAGGTGACTTTGGGCAAGACGTGGGATACACCCTGGGCAGGTCACCAATCTATCACAGGGCTAACACAGAGAAGAACAATCTTTCACACCTATGGGCAATTTATGTATTAATGTTATAGGGCTGTGGTATGAACCTGGAGCACTTGGGGGAAACCCATGCAACAGGCTGGGTGACACAGTGGAAAGCCACCAGTTGGGCGTAAGGTTCAAACCCAGAACCATCTTGCTGTGAGGCGACGGTGCTAACCACTGCACCGCCGTGACACCCAGCTTGATTTGTCATAATTTAATACAATACTATTAACTGCTGTGGGACAAGATGATTAAAACATGTTAGGATGGTTTTTTCTGACTGCTGTCAGTGGAAAATAATCAGCCGTAACAGTAATTATTCACATCACATTGCATCACACCACCCCGTTGTTGATTATTTTCCACTGTGAAAAATGATTTCCCCATTACGTTATGTAAACTTTTTTGTCCTCTTTCACTCCAGTCGGCATGACAAGTTTTGGATCCTGAAAAGTCCCAAGTTTAGAAGTTTTCAACCAATTAAACTCTTGTCTACTTTACTTGTAAAACGTTTTGCGTTAAAAACAAAGGTTATCTTCATGTTGGGTTTACTCGTGGTTTAAATTCACCGGGTGAACTTTCGATTCTAAGTTCAACCAACTTGAACTTTCCTACAGCGTAGAACAGCATGCACCAACAAGTTTTATTCTTTATTTATCCCAATCCCTGCATTGTTTGGGTGATGAAAACACAAATTGTTCATTTTAATACCCAAGTAAAGACAGGTTACAGGCTTTTGTGGCCCAGTTGTTGTAACAGAAGAGATCTGGGTTCAGCATGCAGAAATTATAATAACCATTACTTCTCATAATGTTCATTTTGCCCTGCAGTGATTTAATGCCTTGTAGGGATCTTCACAGTTCGCACAAAAAGTAAGCTGTTACTCCGAGAGTATGTTGAAACTCATGGCATATTGTTTTCCATTTCTAAACATTTTAATTAACTTACCATGTTATGAACTCAGTTCTTTGGACAGTCTTATTTGAGCTCCGTTACAGTTTCTTATGTTATGCAGATGGACTGGTCGACAGTCCTATTTATTTTGCACGGTCTGGCCTGATCCCAAATTCAGACTGAAATGAATTCCTTCTTCACTTGCTTTCTGAGCCTGTCCTGATAGCGTGATCTACAGGACGTCTTTATTTATGCTGCGCCGTTTGGCAGCCGCCCAGACAGATCAGCTATCGCTGAGAAAAACGCATGATTTTTTTTTTTTTTTTCCCCATACATCAACATTTTTTTTTTTTCAAGAAGTTTCATCGCAGTTTCTATCTGATAGGATTTGGAGCTCGCCTGTGACCCGGTGGAATGGTACAGTACATTTGAAAGAGTCCAGATAAGTGTGTTCGAGCCTTCAAAAATGTGTCTAGACCGCACACACACACACACATAGGGCTCGGTTCAACTTAACATGATTTCCTAACAAGTGAAACCTGCTTCTGATCGATGACACACACACAGGCCCGCACACATGTACCCTACTCTAGAAGGTAAATAATCCTTTTCTAACGACACTCCTCATGAAAATACACAACTGCTTTTAGAAATCGAAGCAGCCGAAAACGTGCATTTGAACTGTAGGAAGCAGGTCAGTGGGGTGAGGCAGAGAGGGAGCTGCACGGGCCTGAGCAAACACGGGCCTGCTAAAGTTTGTTTTTGCAGAGTCGTTTGCAAGCTGCGTCCAGCCTGATTTAATCTCCAGCTGAACCCTGGGTGGCAGTGTATACAGACCCTTTCTGAGTGCACTACTCAACTCCAGCACTGACTGTTTCCTCATCATCTGGATCACTCGATCCGAACCATATCTATTTCGCCGTTTCATGACAGCCTTGGAGCTGAGAACGGATTTGAAGTGGCTAGTCAGAGCATGAGTCCGAGTCATGTGATATAACTACTCCCATCGTTAGTCATAAGAGGGAAAGGCAGAGAGGTCCATATCGAGCTGTTCCTTTCATGGGATTGACAGTCAGGCTTTAGGAGTGTGTTGAAATTCATCTGCAGAGCTGATCACACTTGCGCACTGTTGGATGACAGATAAATATTTAAACAAGAAACGAGAGGAGGAAAGCTTAAGCCAAGTCTAGGGTAAAGTAAATTTTCCAAATATTTAAGGAGGTCTACAGTGAAAGCATTCTTTTCACTTCAAATA
>JAQMCW010000006.1:14498913-14509787 GCA_030068335.1 Chrysichthys cranchii
ATGGTTGTCTGTCTCTGTGTGTCGCCCTGCGGTGGATTGGTGACCTGCCCAGGGTGTAACCCCGCCTCTCACCCAAATAGTCAGCTAGGATTGGCTCCAGCTTCCTTCCGCGACCCTGAACAGGATTAAGCGGCAGAAGATGAGTCAGTGAGTGAGTGGGGAACATGGCAAGATAATTTTTATCTTATTCATTTCAAGAAAGAGGCTGGTAAGGGAACAACTACTGCGTATCTGCTATAACATATGAACGTCTCCTGAATGTTCATTGAAAAAAGACAAGATATCAATGTGCCGTTCATTGATAAATTTGCTTTGCTATAAAGGGAAAAAGAAATTAGGAACAGGAAACGGTTATTGTAAAACAAACTGTTATAGGAAAATTGTAAACTTTATTGCTTTCTTACTTGCTTAAACAAGCACAGAAATATTTTGTTATTGTCAAAATCAGTGATTACCACTTTTATTACAGACAGTTTCTTTCTTTAAACCAAATCCAATCACCAACTCTTATCTCCCATGATATTCCTTTACGTCTTTTTACATCATTACCTACCCAGACTCTGTCACTGCCGTGCAACAGGTCACTGCTGAGCATCAAGCTATTACGTTCTGTTTCAGTAGGGCTGCATTTATTCTTCTATTTTTCTTTACTACCTGGGTTTGCAATTTACTTGATTTGCTCACTGGTGGAGAACACTGAGCAAAATTTTTCTTTTTCCTTTAGTATTTTTAAATGTACGCAGCCAGCACTGATCATAAGCCTGCTGTAAAGAATAACAAGCAACATTAGGCTATTCATCAATGAAAAGAATGACGGGGAAAAAAAGTCGTGACTTTCTTTTCTTCAAAGCAACCTCCTTGATCACAAGGTGCATGTCAGAGTTTGGTTCTCCACATACTACGGGTGGAAAGTTTAGAGGGCTCCAGTGAGGCCTTCTAGTCTGAAAAGGCCCTGGATGCTAAAGCACTGCTTGGTAATGGGACTGTAAAAGATGTGCACTGAGAAAACATATTGTCTGCGCTGACTGGATCGAATCAAAGCAATAGCCTATACCCATTACAACCCCTGTAAAGCAAACCTAATTTATGAGCAGTGCCAGTTTCACTTAAAATAAAACCTCGCCACATCTGGAAATCATTCCGACCCACACATTCCTGACTTAAAAAGTGACTTACTGCAGAACCCCGTGGATGCTGGTCCATTCCATCATTTTGACTGATGCAGATCGATTAGGAATTGGACAACAGGGGTTATTTAACCAGGCGGTGGGAAAGCATCGACCATTATCATGCCTTTCTAATATTTTAGAAGCATTCTGATTATAGCAACTTAAGTCGTCCAATCGACACAAGCTAAACTAGCTCAAAATGTGAGGGGGTGTAAAGTTCTAAAACATACAGTACATGGTGCAGAAGTGAGAGCTGGCTGCTCTGTGATGGTGTATCAAATAACTAATTGAAAATAAGGTGCACATTTTTAGCAGCACAGTTTGGGAATGAAATTCAATTTGCATAGTTTTTCCCTTTATGACAAACGTGGCTGGGCAGCCAAAATGTTTGATGTCTGATGTTTGAGCACTGGAGCTTAATGGATAATGTAGCTAACAAGGCAAGAAAGCTTATATCTGCCAGCTTCATGGGCATATCATGGAAGCAAAATCACCATGCACTCGCTCACTCTACCTTTCAAATGGTATTGCTGGGCTAAGTAATACCACTTGTACATAAACAGTATTATAAATGTTCCAACCAAGTCCATATTGAGGATAATATGGGTTACAAATCAAATTGAAGCTATATTATAACGAGATTACTGAACAATTCGGCACAGCTTCAGGTGTGTTATGATTTAAGCATGCAGTTTGCATGATGCTAAACTGGTTATTTTTTAGCTAACCTCATTTGCTAGCAGAGTTCCACAGAGGACTTTTATTTTATGCATCTGTTTTCAAGTAGCTGCCCTTGAAGGTTTTTTCCTTTACTTTGGACTTTTCCAAGAGAAAAATCTCGCCTTTCTACTCATTACATTTCTTTATAATCTACTTATTTTTGCAAGACACAAAATACCTTGTCCTATCAAGTCTAAACTGTACCAGATGTGACAACGGAGAGGCCACAGCTTGATACCTATCACTGTAATCTATCTAAATGTTCGCTACATTTTGTAGTTGCTTGGGCAGTTGTCGGAAACGTGACAATTCTCAAGTCGCCTGTAGACTAACGTTTAGCGCCAGAGATTATAATACTAGTTAACATTTTAGAGATTAAGGATATAGCTGTTGTCAGGTAGCATTAGCCACAGGTCCTGTATGAAAGGCATGTTCATTTACTGTCAGTGATCAAATCCATGTGTAAATCGAGGAACAGATTTCTTTCACATTTGGCATTTTTTCCTGTACTTTATAACATACTTCATAACATAAATAAACACAAGTTTGTGCATTTGCAACTTGATTAAAGGAAAGATTTTGAAGCTGTGCTTATATATTTATACTTTCTCACTGAATAAGATATTTTGTACACTCCTAAAAGTTTTGCCAGCTTGCCAAAAGGGGAAATTGTTCAAATTAAATTTTCTGTCTAACCATGGCTTGAAGAATACCTTCAAAATGGAGTCCATTGGAGCTTGAAGGAGAATCTGCTGTGAAAGGCACGTAGGAAAAGTACATTGCAGGAGCTGATGTTCAATGTGATGACAGTCTTTCATGTTTTTCACTGGAATGCAGCATGTCGAAAAGGGTCTGAATGGAAAGCTGGTTTTTTCCCCTTCTTTCTCCTAAGCCTGAATTTTCACTCTCAAGCTCCCCAGTCTCCTTTCTAATAGTGGGCAGAGATCCTAGCAGGGTCAGGGATCAAGGATCAAAAAGCTTCAGACCAGCGCGTTTGAACAAAAACATCTATTATGGACAGTGAATCTGATGTTGAAGACCAGACCCAGACCAATGTGTCGGTTTGTTGCAAACTGAGGACGTGCGTTTAGTTTGGATGAAAGAATTTTAAAAACCCATACAGATGACGAATGAAGCAGAGCGCCTTTTTCACTTATCATCACTAATCTAATCATTATCAGTAGGATTCCTGCTTCTTTCCCGAGCTCTTATCTCTTAGCTCTTGTCACCTTCAGCGAGACGGAAAGATTTCTCCTCAGATCCCGACTTTCCATCCTTCACCACCCACCTCATCTCATACTTGCTTTCTACATCACTCAACAGGTTTATGGACAGAGATAGGCACCGCATTTTTGGAAGTCACAAGCAAAAGTGGAAGCTTGAAGCAAGAAGTAGAAGCCCATGAGACAGAGCGGGGTGTTGTTGATTTTACCAAGCTGTTTTGTTGTAACCAGTGTCCTGTATTACCCCTGTGCACTGAGCAAAAAGCCCTGGGAGAGGAAGTGACCCGGCTGTGTTGGTCCAGGGTCCTCAGTGGGGTTCTAGGTTTGTCCACCTGGTGGGGTAAAAAGGGTGGTGTGGGAAGACTCCACATCCCCCATCTCTGAGCTACTTCCTGTGCCTGTAAACATCTGCAGCCCAGCAGGGTTACATCACACAGTTTCATCTGTAGCTGTCAAGCCCCAGCAAGGCCAGCTTCCCCAAAGAGCCTGGATCCTTCTCCTGACCCCTTCTTCCAAAGCCTGTGTCTCCTGAGTGCATACTCCCCCCAACCCCAGAGATAAACTGCAGCGAGTCAGATTACCCAGAATCCCCGCTCCTCTGAAGCAGCCCATTCATGGGCCCCTGGAAGCCGATAAGAGGATGAATCACAGCTCTGTTTGGAGGGCTTTGTGGAAGCCGCACTGCTCCATCTCTTAGGCCTTCTTTGTGTATTGATGCTTCTCAGCTGTGTGTGTGTCTGTGTGTGCACGTGTGTGTGTGAGGTTGTCTGTGGTCTAAAGTCTGTGTGTCTTTTTAGGAACGTAGGGGCATTTGTTTGCGACTCCACAATGAAGAAGAGAAAGTCTCAGCGCTGCAGCAGGGATGCCCAGGCTTCTTCTTCTTCTTTTTTTCCTTTTTCTTTTTTTTTATCCTGGAGCCATGTGGGAGAAAGAGCACAACATTCTACCTTTAATAAGGATGAGAATTAGAGTTAACTGTATGATCTGCATGGACCGTATAGTTAAAAGGATATTAGAGCATGGAAAAAGTCATGATTTCTTTCATGGCATTGATGTCGTAGAAGGCAATGGGTGTTTAAGGTGTCTCGGGGAACCAAGCTGTCAGCCACGCCATTTCGTTCCCCATGTCGATGATTTATTCTGATCTCAGGTATATAAATAAATAAATAATTTAATATGGAAGCACAGTGGGTAGCATTGCCACCACACAGCTCCAGGGTCCCTGGTTCGAGCCTGTATTTTGTGTTTGCATCTTTACTCCAGGTTTTCCAGGTTCCTGCTAAAAATATGCCAGTAGGTGGACTGGCTCCTGTGAATAGCCCCTAGGTGTGTGTGTGTGTGTGTGTGTGTGTGTGTGTGTGTGGGTGTGTGTGCATGGTTCCCCCGCAATGGACTGATATTCCACCCAGGGTGTATTCCCACCTCACACCCAGATATTCCTGGATAGGCTGCAGATTGACTGTGATCCTCAGCAGGATGAACAAAAAAATTACATAAATAAATTCAGATATTAAAGACATACATTCCTCAATCACAATGTATACATGTTGTTTTACGCATCAAACAGGGGTGACTAAGGTTATACACAGAAAATATTTTAGTCCAGATTAGACTGTTTTTTCCATCGACTGGTTTAGGGATTTATGGTGAATTAATGTGTATTGTCATGACACATGATCTAGATTGATCTACATTGTTCTAGACTTTGCCCAACGCATGAAATTATTTCCGCAACTTAATACTTAATTATATTTTATATTTATATCATTTGACAGACACTCTTATCCTAAGCACCTTACATATTTTACAAACCCTTTCAGACTAACTCGCTTCTCCGAGAGGGCTTTTCCACTGGTATGCATGGTGTTGTCTAGAAAAGCCTTGCTGAGTATAAATGAGTACCAGGGATGCAAGATGGACAAAATGTCTGAATAGGTAAGGGACAGGCAGGTCCCATTCCTGCAGGAATGCAGGACAGCACCACCAGGACTAACCTAACACAGCATTTTATTCTGACCACAGGGTGATTGCAGGCTAGGTAAACACCCTAGATGTTAGCCATTCGTGAACTTGCACTTGCTACAAATGGACCTTTTATGACCTGCCCCAACTTTGTGGAACTTTTCTTGGAGTATTCTATAAGTGTATGTTATGGGTAGGGGGGTAGCTCAAGGGGTTAAGCCATTGGCCTACTGATCATGAGGTTGGGAGTTCAAATCCAAGCACCCACTGCGGGGCCCTTGAGCAAGGCCCTTAACCCCCAAATGCCCAGTTGTATAAATGTAAGTTGCTCTGGATGAGATTGTCTGCTGAATGACTGTAATGTATATTTCAGTTCCAGTCATGATAATAACTAAGGGCAGCAAGATAGTGCAGTGCTTCGCTCTATCACCTCGATGTGAGAACGTTCTGGATTTGAACTTCCTTGCCGACTGAGGCCTTTCGCTGGGGAATTTTCATATTTCGCTTGAGCCTGGGTGGGTTTCCTCTCACAGCCCAACCCATGTCGATTAGGTCAACTGGATAGTCTAAATTGCCCATAGGTGTAAACGTAGTGTAAAACTAATAGGTTTGAATGTAAACAACATTTCTTGGAGTTAGCCCTGAGATAGATTGCCCTTTCCAGGTTATAACCCTGCTTCTTGCTCAAAGTCAGCTGGGATTGGCTCCAGCTTCCCAATGACCCTGAGCGGATAAGCGGTATAGATAATGGACGGATAGATGACCTAACTAGGTGCATATTTTTGGGTTTAAAATATAGAACACAACATGTAATATCTATGTTATGTGAACACCCTGTGAGTTCGATAATATGATTCAGAGCAGGGAAAGTGCAAAAAGATGCCGTGGATGGTGTGCCATGGAATCAGACTAACTACACTCTACAATTCTTGTACACAAATTTTGGATTTATGGAAAAGGCTTTCAGGAAACTGAATAGCTGGTGCTTTCAAACTCTTTATAAGTTACAATGCACTTCCCGGCACTCGATCCTTAGTTGTCTCATTGTAAAGAAACACTGTGCTGAGAGCAAGACCAGGATTAAGTGACAGAGTATGTTGAAGTGTTTAACCCTCACTGCCAAAGTTTTATGCTTGGTCGCCTTTTTCTTTTTTCTTTTTTTAAAATCCAGATAGTTCCTCCACTAAAGCAGTAAATTATGATGTTGTGTTATCATGACCAGGTTAAAAATGTGCATCAAATCACTCCGACTAATGGCAGACTCCAGCAGCTTTTACATCATTTGTCATCCTGGGGGAGGTTTAGCCCTGACAGCCTAATGACTGCTCTCCGTAAAGCCCTCACTTGGCCCCCTTGGTTCAGATTCCTCACTTGTCACACCTGACCTTGAGCTGTCCATCTGGTGAAGCTACCCTGCCTAGTCCTGTTCATGCACAGAGCTGTATGTCTGGTTGGCAGGCTTCTGGAATCGATTGTCAACATTCAGAATCAAACCCAATGGGAAAAGAGAGTCTGTGCCCGAAAGCTTTGGCAGAAAATTTCAAAGGCGAGGCAAGAGAATGAAACTCTCAAAACAGCTCCTCTTTGGTTTGGATATGAGCTGGGAGAGAAGCCTAGTGCTTTCGCTGGCTAAAAGGTGCTCTTTCATGTTAATCTAGAACATGCACCTCAATCCTGACCATTATCATTATGAGAAAAGTCATGAGACTGATCTCAGATTATTCTAAGACTACCAGCCGTCTGAGGCTTTCCAGGGCCTCTGCCACACAGCTGGCAAAACTCAAGCTGGAAAATACTTTCTCTAAGATGGCTCCCGTGGGTTCATACTAAGTGTGTTAGTCATAACCCCGTCTATGAAAAATCACTCCTGACTTGTTTGGAGAGAAGTTGTGTGGGGTAATTGACTATTGTAAACTGTGATAACTTGTACCATCTGTGGCAATCTAGTTCCCTCTCTGCTTTTTGTAAATTCAGAGTTATTTTTGGTTTGGACTGATGTACAGAGAGACATCTGGGAAGCTGCAACAAAGAATGACCACAATTGCTGACGTTTCAGTTTAGACATTTCCTTTCATATGTTACAATCCCTTAGTATATAGAACGGTTGCTATAGCACAGTAGGACTTCTGTGAGCTAAAATGTAATCAGATATGATATTTTATTACTGGTGTGTACGTTATTGTTGAATACACTAACGTGAAATCCTATTAACCTACTGCACTTCAAAGGCTAGGACGGATATGTATGTCTGGCCTAGATTACATTCGTGGTTTTTCCTTTCCAAGTCCTGGAAGTTCAGTCTACACATTCTGTCTAGTGTACATTGTGTGGAGGCCAGCATCGAGACTTGGAGAATCTTCCCTCCAGATGTCTTCCACCTGAAGAAGCTCTTTTCTCTGACCTGCCCTCCATCCACCTCCACATTCTGTCTCTGTTGCTGCAGGCCACATAAGCTCCTATTCTCATAAATATTATTTCAGAATGGGATTTATTAACCTGCTGATGACGCACATATCACTCTCGAGATCCATTGGAGAGACGGTACGGGGGAACAAAGTAGAAAAAAAAAAACATCAGCAATTCAAAATGTCAAACAATGAGGCTAGGGAAGAACGGCACTCTGTTGTAGCGAGAAATAATTACCGTGGTTTATTAAGCTCCGATTAGGTACTGTGTATAAACATAGAAAGAAGAGACTGTCTCTGCATTTTGAGTTATTGTGAGTCACTATTGCTCAAAGAGCAACTTCCTAGGGAAAAAAACAAAACAAAAAACTACTAAAAAGGAACAAAGTGACGCAAAATGTCAAAGGTTAGCCATCTGGATTTGCCATTACTTTATCCTCTGACTTACAGTAATGCTCCGTGTCCACATTAAAATGTTAACTGTTTACAGCTTTCCCTTTTAATCGCCAACCTCTGCTTTCTGCTTTACTCTCTGAGCCATGGCTCTTTGCTCTGTTGTGTATCTAACTAGCAAGGCCAGAAATGGAGCCAAAGTGGAAGAGGTTTACAGGCTTGGAGCTGTGTGCTTGCTGTCAGTGCAGGATACTGGGGGAGTGGAGGATAAAATCCAGACCTCTTAAAAAGACCCACACAGAGAATCCAGTCAGGAGAGGGTTCTGACCCAAAGCTTGCTTAATCTCCCGCTGAATTATCCAGAAGAAATATTTCACAGTACTTACTCTCTCTCTCTCTCTCTCTCTCTCTCTCTCTCGCTCTCTCTCTCTCTCTGTCTGTCTATGGGTGTGTGTAGATGCGAGGAAAGGGGGGCAAGGGGGCCGTCACTTATGTTATGTAACAGGCTCAGGGGAGAGCTGCAGGCTGAATGATGGGCGGAGTGAACAGCGCAATTGGAGAGGAAAAAAAGAACTGAAACACACCAACATAGCACTAAGACATCATGACACAAATCCTTGTTCCTGAAAGAAACACACACACACACACACACACACACACACACACTTCCCTTACTGTCGTCATAAAGACCTTTCACAGACATAATTAAGACTTTAAATACAATCAATTATTGCTATGCCTATACCTAAACCCAACGCTATCCTTAACACCAATAAGCAAAAGGAGACCCAAAAAACCCCAAAAAGGCCCTTTCCTCACACACCTATCTAAATAACTTTAATTAAGGTGTAAGAGCTAACAAGCAAGCAAATAAGTCAAGGGACATTTTTTTTTCCCAGTCAGCGCAATGTAAGTGTGTACAAAGAACTCTTTCGAGAAAGAAATCAATTTCGTACACGTACTGTATTCGTGTGGGCCTAATCCATGTAAGGCTGCCAATCTCTATCCCTAGCAAATGATTGAAGGAGCAATTCAGGGATTGCTGTATTCATCCTTCTAGTGCCAGACTTCCTATCAGACTCCCATTCTCTCTTTTCCCCAAAAGAAAGCAAAGAGCTTTCATGAGAGGCGTGCAGCTGTTAGTCTGTATTAAACTGGACATCAAAAGAGGCTCTGGAAGCTTCAGTGGAGGAGTGAATAGCATATGCAGGGGTTAGTGTTGCATTCCTGGAGATCATTAGTCCCAGAACGCACCTTTATCTCTGTCTTGGGAGACCGAAAGGAAAATGAGTCTTAATCAAGGACTATTTGTTTATTGATTACTTCTTTAAGATATTATTTTTAAGGCTTGGTTAGTGTGGTGTACTTTGTATCCGGGTGTTCCCTTGATATCGTGCCTGTAATAATGGCACCGTTTTTTCTTCAGTGCCTCTAAGTAGTCGTTGGCTACAGTTCTAGGGTTTCACGGCACAGGTCTTGACCTTGCACTTGCCACATGCTTGGTTAGACGTCTGGAATGACATGATGAGAGGCCGTCCTGACTATCCTAGACCAAGCTGTTGTTTGTGTGTGTGTGTGTGTGTGTGTGTGTGTGTGTGTGTGTATGCACGCATGTTTTGTTTTGTCCCAGCTGACACTTAACAGCCCACCCCTGCCTCACCACTCAGTACGTAAGTGTTTGTGTGCTGCTTTGACACAAGTTTGTGTGAATTTCACCACACACTGATGTAGATATTTACTAAAGGGTACACACACACACACACACACACACACACCTTTCTAGTCACCACTGATTATGACATTTTGGTTTAGGTGGTCACCCATTACTCATGAATAAAGCAATTACACACAATCCCCTTCACCGCTGTCACACTGAAAGGGCTGGCACGTACCACCCGGGTTATTTTGGAGGGAGGCTGGGAGGCATGTCTCAGCTGTTAGGAGTGAATCTGCTTGTTTCAGACACGCATGGACATGCCTGCTGCTCCACGATCAGCTGTGAAGCTCCATCTGCACACATAGAGGGTGGCAGCGCAATTCCTAACGATCTCAGCTGTGCTAGGCCGCTCCGGCTTGTTGTTGTTGTTTTGCCTGACACCGAGTCGAACTCTACAATCGAGCCGTGGTAAATTCAGTTACACAGTTACACACAGTTAAAGTCATGACTAATCCTAGATAAACCCCTTTCCGAAATTAGTCACTCATTCCTAATGCATTACTAAGTAAGGGTAGGTTTGGTATTTCTTGTAGTTGGTTTTCATAAATGAGTTCTTCCAAACCATTTTCTAAAGAACTCCAGTCCAGACGAAGACTTCTGCTGAGAGGAGTTCACTTGAAATCTCAGTTTTCAGCTCTTTATAATGTTACGTCACAGCTCTTTTGTAATTATTTTGTTAAGCCACAGTCCACACTTTGGTGGTTAGTAGTTTTTGCCACGGTGTACCATTTTTCCTGTGCGTGGGTTCACAAGATTTGGAAATGCAGCTTAGCTTCCTTATACACAACTAGAATGCATTTCCGCAGAGAAATGCTCAATGGCGCCATGTACACTAATGAGTCAGACTGTAAGAGAAACCTTAAATGTGTAAACCTTCCAAGCCTTTATTATTGTCCGTGTTTTGACCCCTTTGGCCAGTCACTCGGTAAGACGGGACCCGTCTCAATCGCCTTTCTACTGAACAAGCAGCCTCCTCTCAGACCCTAAGTAGTGCGCATAAAGGGAGTACGGAGCGATTTGAGACGCGGAAGTTTTTGAAGACTAGCATTTCTGTTTTAAAAAACAACACGGAGCGCATTTCAGCTCTGCTCCTTAATGTAATAACACCAGTGGCGGGCCGTGCATTTCACACCTAGGCCTTCAGAATCGACATTTATTTTATGTTAGAGGGCCTTCAGAACGGATTCTGAAGGCCTCCGGGCTGCCTTCCTTGATAGGACCCCACCTGATAAAAAATGATGGCTGAAATGTGATTGGTTAATACGAAAACACATGTCTCGAAGCA
>JAQMCW010000006.1:14527446-14547924 GCA_030068335.1 Chrysichthys cranchii
CACACATACACACACACACACACACACACACACACACACACACACACACACACACACACACACACACACACACACAGTCCTCTACACACATTGAAACACAGTGTCACACAAGCTGAACCAAACATTTGTACAAATTCAGACCTGTGCTTGCACACTGACCATTGTAATGCTTGCACAAGGTTAAAGAGCTTCGTCTGAAGTTCCGAGGATGTTAATATTTGCTCTCCACCTTATCTTTGACCAAACCCCTGTGCTGATATGTTGTTTTTCTAATTAGTCCTCTGTGTAATCAATTAATTTCTCTTTATCAGAAGCCTGACAGGGTCTTTTTTATGTATTCGCTCTCAGTAGGAAGCAGGAAAAACTACAATATACAATATTCGGCTTGTTTTGTTTAGAAACTGATCACATACTTTGGAGAATAAACACACACACACACACACACACACACACACACACTGCTTGCTATTCAAAGCAGATCAGTCTGGCTCCCTCAACCTTTTGAAAGTGTACCAAATTGTATGACTTTGTAGGAACTGTTCTTCTCAAAGAAAGGCAAGAGGGAGGGAAAGGAGAGAGAATGGTCAGTCGTTTACAGCCCCAACGCCAATCAGGGCTCTTTTCAGTTTGAACAAGCGCCATCCTTAAGGAAATATACAACTCTGCTCGTTTTATTTCAAAGGGTATCTTTATTAGGATATCAATGTAAAACATTTCAAAGTACAAATTGATGCCCCTGCATACACACTCCCTCATGAATCAAACTGACCTGTCTTTACATTCAAACTTCTTCTGGGTTATTTATTTATTTATTTATTTATTTATTTATTTATTTATTTATTTTTGTTTCTTTCTTTTTTTTTTTATATTATTTTTATTATTAACTTCCAATCCAAGTAGTCCAACCGATCATTCCAAGTTAACTACGTTATAAAACATATTTTCAAAAGTACTTTCCCCGACCAGCAAGTTTAGTTCATCTATATGAAGTCGAAATACAAACTGAAGGTATTTTTCATATCTTATTATAAGGAATGGTGTACTCAAAATGATCCGACACAAAACAAAACAAAGCAAAACAACAAAGACGACGATCGTAAGTGAAGAAAAGCATTTAAATAGTCGAAATCAACGTAATCATGATCTATATAAACAAAAGCTACATTCAACTGAATTTGCTTGACATAGGCACTAAAACATCTGGAGTTAGGCTGATTGACAGTATGTGAGATCATTCCATAGGCACATTTTAGAAAGTTAACATCAAGATCATAAGTGACTGCTACATTCTCTGGCACTTGACTGAAATAGTGCAACTATGTGCAAACAAAGGGGTTTTTGTTGTTTTTGTTGTTGTTGTTTTTTTTGTTTTTTTGGTTGTCTGTATTGTCCCTATGTTTTGTGGTGGTTTGAATTGTGAACGGCTAGCTCAACATTACACCTTGTAAAGACTCCTATACATCCTATACAAATCAAATGCCCAGAGATCCTCTGCTCCCCCACCCCCCACCCCCCAGAAACGACGCTCTTTTGACGCTCCCACACTTTTAACACGTGTCGTAAACAAAACTGAAATAAATAGCGTACGATTTATAAATTATTACCTTATTTACAACACACATACCCCTCCCCCCCGACAAATATAACAAAAATATATTATTGTGAGAGAAAAACAAACAAACAAACAAACAAACAAACAAACAAACGAGTGATTCCAGATTAACAATGGAGATCATAATTATATAATTTAAAAAGGCATATAAACGTATTGCTTTGGACGTGATAAATACTACATGGACTCGGTTGTTCCACGTAGGCCATACTTTTTCACATGACAATAAATAAGTTAAATAGATTTCATAGCATGTAGCGAAGCGCAACGGTAGCACTTGAAAAACGCATTGATAAATGCAGCGACATTCCATCAGCAGCAGAAGCTGCACTGACTGACACACGCCATAGGGGGGCGCTGTGAAAACAAGGCACATCACACGTTTTTTTCCGAATAGCTACTTTATCGGACAAAAACAAGAGTCCTTGGTTAGACCCTTTAGCTAGATATAAAAAAAAAAGAAAGGCACTTTCTTGTTTATTTGTTGTCTTTAAAACAAACAAAAAAAACTCAACCTTGGGGTGACCTGCTTAATAAAAGACCATCTGTGAGTAATAATAATAATAATAATAATAATAATAATAATAAAAATAATAATAATCAGTCATCTGAGATGGACAGCCTGCTAAAAATCGGCAGGCGTCGGTTTAAATCCAGGCTGGGCGACTCGGAGCCACTGATCGTGCCGGACGAGCAGCGGGAGCTGCTGACGAAGCTCTCGGGGTCTGAGTGGGAGTCCAGAGGGCTTGGTGGGGAGTCAAACACTGGCGGGGAGTCAGAGATCAGGCGCACCGGTGCTAACGAGGTCACTGGGAAGGGAGGCGAAGGTGGCGGCCCGTACGAGGCCTGTCCACTAAAAGCACTTTGGGCATGAGGGATTAACGGGGCAAGGAAAGCCTTTAGGTCCTGCTCAGGGATCCCAAAGGCGTTTAGGCAGTGTGGACTCGGAGCCAGTGAGTCCTCGAGGAATGAGAGCGCGCAGGAAGTGGGCGGTGGCGGAGTGCGAGACGTAGGGCTCTCTATCATGGCAGCATGAGAGCTTGAGAAGCCCGAGAAACTCAGGCTGTGGTGCAACCTGGGTCTGTCCTTGTGCGTGAAAAACGGAGTGGATTCCTTGTCATTTGGGACCGTGCACTCGCCCCGCTGGAATCTCAGCTGCGTGTTCGGTGCAGCTCTGCGCTCGTCGACGTTGTGGATGAAGTGACAGCGCGGGCCGTATGGACAGAAGCCAATGGTGTGAAAAGTGCGGCATGGCTCAGTCTTGTACTTGGGATGGCGGGAAAGGTTGCGCAGTTCGTGGTAGCCGTGCGCAAACTGGCACTTCTCGCCGTACTTGCAGGAGCCGTTTTCCTCGAAAGGTCTGCACAGCTCGGTTTTATAGCGAGTGGAGTTGATCTGAGAGCCGGGCTTGGGCTGGAGCATTTCCTGCAGTTGCTGACCACGTTCCCCTGTCTCGCTGAAGGCGCGGTCGCGAAACTTGTTCTCCTTATTCATGTAGGCCGGGGTTGGGCTCTCCTTACCACCGCTGATGGAATCCATGTGGCTGATGGAGTTGGCCCGGAAGTAGCCGCCCGCATTGAACCTGTTATTGTTTTTATTGGAGGTGGACAGCGGTATCCCTACAGTTCTCCTGTCCAGCACGTTGTTCAGGTGCATTGCGTTAGAGCCTTGGCTTTTCTCCTGCTGGAAGAAAGAAAAACCAAACCCAAAAAGACCCAAGTTTAAGTCATGAGTGTTTTGCAGTCATACATTAGTCTTTACATTACATTAGCCTATTGCCAAAATTAGTTCCAGACACACAGCTCTCACGTTACAGCGTCAACATGAGGCTTCAGCTATGCCCAGTGTTACTTCGACAACTTGGACACACTTTGAAACGTTCTTGAGCGATCTGCTTACCCTGTACAACAGGTCCAAGTCATAGATGGAAGACAGTACTGAAGCCGACATTTTCTTCAGCGAGTTCCAGCTCAAGAACAGAAGAATAAATAAATAAAAAGGGTACCGGACCGTGAGGGATCCTTGTGTGCAGTAAAATATCCACGGCTGCTGTGTGTGTGTGTGTGTGTGTGTGTGTGTGTGTGTGTGTGTGTGTGTGTGTGTGTGTGTGTGTTTTTCTTTCTCACTCTTGAGATTCTTCTGGCGGATAGAGTAGAGAGAGCAGACAGCCCGCCACACTGCTCTGTGCGCTCTGGTGCTCAGTGAGAGCCCTGCATGTGGGGAGTGTCGTGCTTTGGCGAGCTCCGCACATGTGTATAAATGCCATACAGTTGTTTTAGGGGTGGGGCCTGATGATCCAGGCGGAGCGTTATGGTGGGCCAGGGGGCCGGGCTTGGAGAGTTTTGGCCACGCGCCTTTGAAATTTCCTGTAATCTGGTGACTCAGAGACGCACCGAGGCTTTTGCGTTTACTACTAATGCAAATACTTAGGTCCCATATATATATATAAAGAATATTATAATGTTATAAAATAGAATAACATTTCTATATATATAGTTCTCAAATAGAAATCCGAGACTCTTGGAAACTTTTCCTATAGAGGTTGTTTTTATTTATTTATTTGTTTGTTTGTTTGTTTATTTATTTATTTTGACATACTTTATACTATTTCCCATGATAACACCCATATGGTGTAAGATTTCCCATTACATCCCATGTTTTCACCTTAAAGGTGGCTTTGGCCAAGGCGTCCATGTGCTTTAAATAGGCTTATCTAATATAAGCCAAAAGGCACAGCAGGGCCATGCTTCCCAAAACCAGAAATTCACAACTTTCACTAGCCTAAGAGCGCCCCCCTTTGACTTCCAATCATAACTTCATCCAATAATGTGACTCAGAATCCTAAACAAATGTGGGGATTGGGAAGCCGACTCTTTCAAAGCATTAGTAACTGGACTTCATTCACCTTTCACGGTGCTCTATGGTCTTTCGAGCTTTTCGAGAAATCACAGGGGACAAAGTCTAGATCAGTCATGAAATCCACCCAGTGGAGTCTCATGATTTACCCACGAGATCACAGAACATAGCAAGAATTCACTTCGCCATATAGGCAAGACGGAAGAGCGCATCATGTCAGACATTGGATTTAATTTGTTGAACTTTTTTAAGTAAATTTTTCACTTAGCTTTTATTCCTATCAAGTATTTTTTTCCCTTTCCATCAGCGCTTGCCAATGATGGAAGATCATCTGGACATCTGGAGATTTCAGAGGTCTCATTTCTAGGCCAGACGGTGACCAATCCTCTCCTGGCCGCACACTCATACTACGGACAATTTAAGGTAGCCAATTCGCCTAACGCGCATGTCTTTGGACTGTGGAGGGAAACCGGAGCACCCACGCGGACTCGGAGAGAACATCCAAACTCCACACAGAAAGGCACCCGTTTGTGCCGAACCCGGGGCTCGAACCCAGGACGTTCTTCCTGTGAGGTGACAGTGCTGTCTCCTATCGAGTATAAAAGTCTTCAAAACACAAATAAACACGGTCGCTCTCATTAGACGCACTACTTCATTTTCATTCGCTTAAATTCATGAGATTGTGATTTCTTACATATTGTATGTATTTATTGAATCTGACAGGGCTTAACCATTTTATTTTTTTAAAAGTTAACTTCATGCACTCACTCGTCTTCTGGCGCTTAATCCTGTTCAGGGTCGCAGGGGCTGCAGCCAATCCCAGGTGACTTCGGGGGAAAGAGAGGCGGGGTTACACCCTGGGCAGGTCACCAATCCATCGCAGGGCGACACAGAGAGTGAAAGAGAGAGAGACAACCATTCGCACTCACATTCACACCTATGGGCATTTTAGGGTAGTGAATTAGCTTAATCCCCTCTGGGCATGTCTTTGGACGGGGGGAGGAAACCGGAGTACCCAGAGGAAACCCACACGGACACGGGGAGAACATGCAAACTCTACACAGAAAGACGCCCAGGTCAACCCTGGGGATCGAACCCAGGACCTTCTTGCTGTGAGGGGACATTGCTGACCACTACACCACCTACTTTTTGAGGGGGGCAGGGGGAGGGGAGGAGAGTATTAAGCTACGGACTTCGAAATTTGAAACCAGTTAGATTACTTTATTAAATTTTAAATGCGAGTAACATACACTTTATAAAGAAATGGTCCTGTCCAGAAGCTCTCTCTCTAACCTGGGCTCAGCACTGCCACACGAGACGCTTGACCTGCCTGAAATCCACGTCTTTCCTCTCAGGGAAAAACAAGCATATGTGAAGTGAGAACTGCTGGTGCAGACTCTGTTTGTGGGAGGCAGGCATAGAGGCTATTTAAACTTTAGTCCACGTTACAATTTTGTAAAAAAAAAAAAAAAAAAAAAATTTCCCATTGCCATAAATTGGCAGTTTGTCTTACTACAAGTGACCACACTGGCATCCCATATGGATGTTTATTTGTGATTTTTGGGTTATGTAATGTGTTACATCAGACACAGGGACTGTCCCACATTGCATAAATTCAACCCCTCAAACAGGCGACGGATTTGCTCCTAATTAGCTTTGTGATCAGGAGGAATGGGTTGCGATGAGCGGACAGACGAATAAATAATTCCATAACAGAGCAAAAAGTGACAGAACACAAATCATAGAGGATGCAGGGTTTGGCTGCCAACCCTCAATTTGGTGTTTTAAATTACACTGTGAGAGTGTCAGGGCTTTCTTAAAAAAATAAAAAAATATATAAAAAAAATAAATAAATAAAGAAAATGCCTAAACCATAAACCTGGCATGGGACACAGACCGCCATATTGAAACCACACGGTCCAAAACAAGAACACTGTCTAACAAAACTTCATCCCCAGCAACCACTCATCCATTACAAAGACTGCGCTTCTCACTGAGATGCTCTGATCATTCCAAAACATTACATCATAACTTGGAGAGAGAACATCGCTCCTATGGCCAAGAAGTCTGTGCGCCACTACACACTGGTCTCTTTGTGATGACCACAGAATGTTTCCAAGGCGACCACTTGGTATAGAGGGCATCCCACAAAGGAAGGGATTCCCCCCCCTTCTCCTGCTACGCATGCTAATCATTAAACACGCGCGTTCTTTGCCTTTCCCTGGGCTCGTGAAACAGGTGCACAGGTGCATGCTTCGCCACGTGACCGTTCTGAAAGAGCTTAAATATACCACACTGAACTCAATTCTTTTGTCTTTCCAAGACTACCCATTGCTAAGGAATAAGGAACCGTAAGCCAGTTTATACAGATCAAAAACAGAGCCCTACATCTCATTCTGCTTCCTCGTCTAAGCTTCCCTGGGTACAACGTCTTCCACTGGGGTTCATCCTAGCACACCTGCAGTGCAGCAGCAGTTTCCAGCTATAGGATTTACACAGAGGGGCAGCAGGTTGTAAATCAGATAAATTTATTCCCAAAGTCATCTTCCCAAACAGCAGGCAGTGGTGCATTCAGAAGCCCTGTTTGAGGTCTGCTCTGCTTGTTTATGTACGGTTACACCCAGAGCTGAATTTAACCCCAGCTACCATCTGTTGCAGCACCCAGGCCGCTGCCCTGTGCATCAGACTGGTTTGGGTCGGTTTGCTCCGCTTGCCTGCTACGGAACCCGACTTGCCGCTCCGGGTTATTATTGTCAGAGGCGTCTCCCCTGTGGGGATTTTCTTTTTTAGCTAGGCTTTTTCTTCCTTTCTCATATATTGTGACCCGAGGGTCAAGTGAGCCACTCTTCAGCCCGACTTCAGGACCTTCTGAAATCCTTTTAGATGTTTATGACTAGTGTTAAAAAAAAAAAATAAGAAAGGATGCTAGGCATCACTGCCGCTGCCAATGCTAGACAACTTGGCAGTGGATTTCAAATCTAAACAGTGTTTCTAATTCATGCTTGTTCACTTTCAGTCTGTTCTCTGCGTTTAAAGTTGACACACACTGTTCTGGATAACGACTGATCTCCTAAGCCAGTGTGGTGTTCCTCCCAGTGCTCGGTGCCACAGCGTTGGGTCACAGACTGGGTATTCTGAGCTGCAGAATGCCTCGCTGGCCTGGCCACAGTGAGGAAACCTTTCATTAAAACAGCCGAGGGAGGTACTGTGGACACCCCCATCGAGGACGCCGCCTCGGAGCGGAGTTCGTCCTGCTGCAAAGCACTCTTCACAGTGCACAAATATAGACACGTACTGAGTGTAATTATTGAGAGGAGTTATATATTAGGATAGGACCCCTAATGGAACACAGTGGCTTCTTGATTTGGTTAGGAAATGTCATATTTATTTATTTATTTATTTATTTATTTATTTATTTATTTATTAATTTTTGAATTGCCTTGGAGTTCTTAAATGTAGAAATGTATACAATCACATTATTATTATTATTATTAGTAGTAGTAGTAGTAGTAGTAGTAGTATAATATTTATGTATTTATTTATGTATTTATTTATTTATTTATTTATTTATTTTTTAAGGCTTAATATCACCCAAGGAAGTGGGTAGAAACCTAAGGGCAGCTTATGGAAACACACTGCCCTCTGCTGCTGAGGTGGTGATTACTTCTGCAGTGTCTACCTCATCGCATGTTCATAAAAAACCTCTCTATCTTCTCTAAAGTTATATACTGCAAAGTAGCACCTGCTTCAGCCATTGATATACGATGCTGTCATTACTTTGAGTGTAAAAAAAAACAAAGAAATAATATTTCGTCAGGCCAAAACTGTGATCGCTTTTCTGCATATATATATATATATATATATATATATTCAAAGGCCACCCTAGAACTTTTGAATAATCGAGTCAACGTCCTACGCAGAAACCATTTATTCATATCTATATTACAGTTTATATTGGGTTGAATTTCGTACCCTGGAGTGTTTTTGTTCTTCCGAAGATACGCTTCAAGATTCTACAGTATACAAATCCCTACAAGTGTTTCGATTTTATAGGCTTCCAAGTAAACCCATTTATGATCCCTTGACTATCCAACAAATCATATGAGATGATTAAACTCATCATAATTGATTGTAATCACACAGAATGAATGTTAAGAATAGTTGTCTTTTTTTTTTTTATGTGTGTAATCTATAAGAGGCCTTAGGGCTTGTTGAAGTCAGAAAAAAAAGAAGTTAATGAAAGCCATGCAAAATGGGCCAAATGATGAAACCCTGAAAAAAGTGATTACAGTAACTAGACTTAAAATCAGTGACCGGAAGACTTTCAGGTTAGAAAGCATAGACCACGAGTTATGGCCTGCCTATTACCGTAGTAGCGTTACAATCCAAGAGAGACAGGGAAACTGTTTTGCTGATTGAATGCAAGTTTTTTGTTCTTCTGATGATACACTTCTATGTGTCAGCTTTTTGCCCCGCAGATGATGTCTTATTTTCAACACCAGAGGGCAATATTGTCATATTCTGTATCATTTAATCTCCACATCAAGGCCAGTGCATCCCTCTTTTCCCCTCTATGCGTCTTTATTCAGTATATGCATGTTTTTATTATAATATAGTGTCAGACAGATCAGCCGTAACATTACAACCAGTGAATAACACTGACTGATTATCTTGTTACAATGTCCCGTGTCATGGGGTGGGAAATATTTTGCAGCAAGTGAGCAGTCAGTTCCTGATGTGTTGAAAGCGGAAAAAAATGGGCAAAATTGTGATGGCCAGACACCCGAGTGAGACCATCTTCAAATCCACAACAAAAACTGTTGTGTGGTGTTCCCCTTATGCCGAGGTTAGTACCTACCAAAAACCGTTCACGGAAGGACAACCGTCGATCTGACCAAAGGGTCATGGGCACTCAAGGCTCATTGATTGCTGAAAGAAATACCTGAAAAAGTTCATATTGGCTATGAGAGAAAGGTGTCAGGACACACAGTGCATGGCAGCTTGCTGTGTATGTCATGTAGGTGCAATGCAAAAACGTGACCTGGTCTGAGGAAGCACATTTTCTTTCACATCATGTGGATGAACGGGTGCGCTATGGGAAGAAGACAAGCTGGCAGAGGCAGTGTGATGTTCTGCTGGGAATTTTTAGGTCCTGGAATTCATATGGATGGTACTTTGACATGTATCACCCACATAGATGTTGCCGCAGACCATGAACACCCCTTCATGGCAAAGGTACTCCGTGATGTCAGTGACCTCTTTCAGCAGGTTAATGTGCCATGATACACCGCAAAAGTTGTCAAGGAATGGTTTGAGGAGCACAACAAAGTGTTCAAGGTGTTGACTTGGCCTCCAAGTTTCCCAGATCTGAATCGGATGGAGTACCTGCGGGATGTGGAGTACAAACAAGTCTGATCCATGGAGACCCCACCTGGTAACTTACACGTTGGAGTCCATGCGTCGACAGGTCCGGCTGGTCAGACAGGTCATACTGTTTCAGGAGTTAAGCAAAATGGTCCTGAGCTAACCCAGGCTCTATAGATCATAACCAGGACTTTAGAGTTAATGCAGAACTAAGCTGGCAGCCAGAGTAGCACCTGGGAACTTCTGCCCTACAAAGGCAAAAGACCTTAACTTTTTCTGTTTTGTCCAGACAACTAGTAACTAGTTGTGAAATTTTGGGAGTCCTACCCCAGTCATTTTTCTCAGTTTCACACTCTGGCAAGTTACAGTCTTTTGTCTTTGTAGGGCAGAGTTGCATTCTGCTGCATTCTGAACTGGCCAAAACTTCGATCAAAAATACCTCAGGTCACACAAGTGCACGTTATACATGGGAAAAAAAAAAAAAAAAAAACTCAGACAAATTACCGGACCTGTCAGCACAGTCTCTGGAGGAAAAGGGTCAATACCACAGAGGTGCAATTTTTCATCCCTTGCTGACCTAAGCCCTAATGATGCCAACATTAATGAGAAAATTCATAAAACTTTTAAGTGGAGCTTTAAGGTTTGCTGAGTGAATCAAACGGCTTGTTAGCTCCTCCACCCGTGAAGCGAAAAGTTGCCGCATGCTTTGTTGGAATCCGAACACCTCAAACTTACACGACCTGGTAGACTGAACTCTGACCCTAACCTGGGCCTGAGTCCCTGTGACAGAGATGCAAGACACGGAGGAGGAAGGAAAACTGACTAGAGGAACATTGAGGACAGGTCTATGCGGTGTAGAACCTGAAGTAATAGCAGCCACGAGAAAATATTTCAGACGAGCATCATTCACCACAATGAGTGAGAGCGCAGTGAAACAGGAAAACAAGAAGATTCAGTTAGCAAGGAGCGTGAGAAGGTCAGTGCACAATAAACCACTGTTCACCGTTCTCGTTTTGGAAGCTCAAAAAAAAAAAAAAAAGCTTAAAATGGTTTGGATATGTTAAATATTCCGCATCAAGGATTCATAATTGCATGCTAAGATAGGGGTTTTCTTTCTTGATAAATATTAAATATGCTGATTACAGACGTAAACCCGACTCATGCCCACATACAACACATCTTCTGGAGCTCTAAGGCTCAGTCAAGCTTCCTGTGTCCTTTTCACCGACAAACAATTTCATCAGATCTCATAATCTTTCTGCCAACTAGAGCATCAGCAGCTGCTCATCTTTCGCGTTAGCGGCTAGTCACGCCACAGATTGCCACCGAAGTCTGAATTAATACTCAGAACAATTCCCAGCAATCCTAAGAAAATCTCTTTGTACGCTGGGCCACTTGACCATGTTGTCCCAGTAGGTTCTAGTAAAGATCACTTAATTAATCCATGAACTGCAGTGTTTCCCAGTTCTACGAAATCCATATTTAAAAAGGAACTGCACAAGTCAGATTAACCTAAGCAGGCGGTGTCCTTGTGATGCACATTACAAAGACACACATACGCACACACACAGCGGGATCCTGACGTTGAGCACGAACTGAATAGCAGTCACTATGTGGTCTCATGTCAACGACAATTTAATTATTCACATGTCTGACAAGTGCGCTATTTCAAAATTCAAATTAAGACATTTTCGGACGTTTTTAAGTGCTTGCAGTATTTGTTAGAAATGAAAAAAAAAAGTGTCTAAACTGGCATTGTTTAATAAATTATATAACATGAACAAACCATGAACTTCAACAGCAGTGCACAATGTACAGGATGTTCTTTTGTACGCACGCACGCACACACACACACACACACACACACACACACACACACACACACACACACAGTATATATATAAAATTCTTTTCGCGTTTGAAACGGAAACGGCGTATGACCACAGAACATATTATACGTGCGTATGAGCGGAAACAGCGTCACTAGGGCTTACATTTGATCGCTTCGTTTGTGGACGCCATTTTTATATCGTCTTTACGAATCGTTATTATTATTTGTGTGAGAGTTATTTTACTGATATTGATAAGAAGTAAACACCTATTTGGTAAGTCATTATTGAAGAAAACTTTGATCTAAATATATAAAATTCTTTTCGCATTTGAAACAGAAATGACGTCCGACCGCTGTTTGTTGAAAAATAAAATTGGTGGGCCTAATGAACAAACTTACAGTATTTTATAAATACTGCACTCAGTGAGCGAAGCCACTGGGAAATCAGCTGGTAGATAAATAATCCTAAATGAAATAAACAGATGATTTTAATGCACGTTACCTTTACGGTAGAGACGTAGTTCCTGGCGGAGGGATATGGTGGCGGTTCTCATGTTTTGTGATTATTTCTTTATTTCAACTGTTATACGCTTAGGCTTCTTACTCTCACTACCATTTCCACTTTCTTGGGCGCCGTAATGAAGCTTATAGAGCAAAAATGGAGAGAAACACAAGGAAAAAATGCACTGAATACGATCACACCACGAGCGCTTGACCGGAACTGAATGTTTGTGGCGTGAAGCGTGGGTTGGCTGCCTGTACGTCAGTCGAGGATTTGTTTGTCTGCTCGGGAATTTAGTTTGTACGTCGATATGTTCACCAAAAACGGAAGGAAATGTTCAATGCGTAGGGACTGTGTGAAATGAGAACATATGGAAACATACTGAATGCACACTGTGCGCACTGAGAAATCAGAAAGCGTTACTGACATTTAATTAATGTAAATAAAATCAAACCGAGTTGTGTACTTTCATATTGACAAGTCGAATAAAAACCGTACGAAAGATGAGCTGCTGAGGACGGTAGTTACAACTTATTCTCGTTTTTATTTATTTATTTATTTTTATCTTTTCATGAACACAGTTTTATTGATCATAATGGTGTAATGTTGTAATAAAACTGCCCACTGAGTAGATGACATTAAAACATTAATGCAATACATTGCAGATCACGTGCTGAACTAATTCTTAATCTGATTTTTAAAATTCAGCTTTCATTTAGCATTTCTGGTGTACGACGTCTGAATAACCGTGTGTATTCATGAGGAGACATTAGATGTGTTCAATTACACCCAAATGGCCTCTTTGGTAATTATTATTATCATGTTTGTAAGACTTTTTTTCCCCCATTAATAACCTGCTTTTTCTAGTTAAAAGACGGAACGTCTTGCTTTCCTGCTCTGTCGTCTGCTTTAACAGATGAGCAATGATGTAATGCCTTGTAAATGTGAGTGCTTGGAGGGGGTTCACTTCAAATTAATCATGCTGGCTGGTCTACACAGCATTAAATATTAAGTGATGGAGCTGTTTTGTTTGAATAATTATTTCCCCCCACAGGTGGAGTTGGCAGCCAGACCATGGTGACTTGGAAAATGCATTTTTATGAGGTTTGGATTGAATAAGCAGGGAGAATGGAAGACCTTTAATGTAACACTCGTTTGGGGCTGCTTGTTTTTCCCGGATCCACTCCATTCAGCGATGGTTCAAGTCGAGGTCTGAGCTGATGATGGCCTTTTTGGCTCTAGTACCTTTCCTGTCTTTGACCAAAGTAGGCTTAATGGAGAGAGCAAGCATGCCAGCGTTCTAATGAAGACATGGTCTAGCTCACTTCTTGTTCTGGGATGTTACTCCACTTGCCCTAAAGCTTATATAATAAACATGCTTCATGCATGAATACTGATGGACCAATTAAGATTCAAACCTGCTGTGTGTATTTTTAATCATCTGAGGAGGTAAAGGTTCGGAACAGATTGCTGTGAAGATAATTAGCATATATTATTTGCTTGCAGCTATTAAGAAAAATCTAAATAATGTTTATTTCTCTCTATCTATCTTTAAGTTTTAAAATGAAATGAGATTAATGTGTCTCGAAATTAAATGAAAAAAAAAAAAAGAAAGACTTAGGGTGGATAATAAATATCCGATCACTGAATGTGCAGCGTTTGCATGTTTTATTTTTTACTTTAAGATGGACGAACATAAAACAAAATATTTTATACGTAATACTAAACACCCCAAATCTACATGTTATATATATACGGTCGGGAACACTTGACGGTCACACCCGTATGTTGGTCTTCTCCAAACTATCTGTCACATTTTTGGTAGAGTGGGGTCAGTTTGTCCCCTTGGTGAAAATCATGCTATATGAGCAGAATAACAGCACTTTATTACAATATTTTATTTTCCTTGAAATAATATGGTATGACGATGTGTTATAAAATACAAATAATATTGCACAACGCTTCATGTGTGAGTTTCTGCTTATTTCACCTCGCTGTAGGCAAAAATGTTACTGTTGGCATTGGTTGCACAACTAATTTGGTTTTCTTGTCAGGTGCGTTGTCCTGGATGACGCTGTGTGGTGCTTGTGGCTGGTGCGGGTGCCTCTGGGGGGGATTTTTGATCCAAAAATCCAGCATTGCTTGACCCCGTGGTACCAGAGCAGGGTTAAGCATGACAATGCTCATGTGCCCAAAGCAAGGCCCATGAACGCATGGTTTGCCGGAGGTTAATGGAGAAGACCTCAGGAATTCATACACACAGGTACACACACAGAGAATCTAACCAATCCTGATGAAATTACCAGTAACTACAGTCATGATGATATTACAGCATGCTGGACAGAAGTGAATACGTCACACATCGTTACCTCTTAATGTCCGTATGGACAAGTCAGGCATTTGGAAGCACTCATAACAAATGCTGGATTTTCGCAGGATACAGAAACCAATCAGTCCAAAGATACTCAGCTTCAGACATCAGCTATCATTGTGTTAGCGCAAGGAGCACTGACACTTCTGATCTGTTCTCAGTGGTTCCTCGTTCACTGATCCCCCTTGTTAGGAAGTGATTATTATAATTAACGTCATTCATGTTTCATGCATGATATTAGAAGATATCTGTGAAGTATTTTGTTCACCAGTGTGAACATATGTCATCTATTCCAAAGACATCAAATTCAAAAGAATAATGGTGTGCTAGTCAAATCTTTCTATTCAAATCCTCTTATGTCACGTCTCACCCTGAAGTGTAAACCACTTACAGCACATTTATAATGTAAGGATCTTAAGAATCTCATTTTGGCTCATGTTCAGAAAGACACACTGTGATGACTGGAAATGAACTGAAATATAACAATAAAAACACAGCAGGGATTTGTAGCTGACAAAGAATATAAACTTATGAGTCGAGAGACTCTCTCTCTCTCATGTCTATCATCAGTATATACAGGTAGTCCTCAAGTTACGATGGAGATGCGTTATGCCACACCCATCGTAAGTCGAAAATATTGTATGTCGAACCACTGTGTTGGTAGCCTAGCTTATGTAACCGGGTTGAAATTATATGTTCATAATTTATTGTTTTTCCTGTTTGTTTGAAACTTCACCAACATCTCAAATGTTCTTTTATTTGATTAGTTAAAATATTTGTTTTCACACCACAGTCCCATTTAAGAAAAAAGTGCGGTTTGGAAGATTATATTCTGGGTCCTGTTGCTATAAGACTGCCGTCTTTATGCCGTTGTTATCTTCCTGAATGAGGCAGAGGGGAGTGCTTAATGCTGCTCGTGCTGAAAATGAATTGTAAAGTTTTAATATGGTGAAATGAGTGAGTGTGTAGTCCTGTTGTGGTGTTTTAGCTTTAAATAATATGTAGCTATCAGATGAAGTTCAATTGTTTTAATATTTTTTTGTAGAGGTTCGTATCATGCCCCACGGTCCCCCAAGGTCTTTATGTGCTCTGTTTTGCTAACAGGGAGACCGATATTTTATGCTGTGGAAGTGTTTAATGGAGTTAACATTTAAGCGAGATTTCATTTAAATCACATTTCTGTCAAAAGAGAGAGTTTGTCAGAGAGGTCCACACACCGGTATGATGTACAGTAGGTAGCCGCACTGTGTCTCTGAGCTCCATCCAGCCGCGACCCCCCACTACACAAATACTGAGCTCCATCTACAGACAGCCGCCCCTGAAGCTGTTCCATCAATAATCCCAAAAAGCCCGAGGTAATGCATTGTACAGTACACTGATACACAAGGTAACTCCATGAGTTTTGGGCAAAAGTGAGGCATCACATGAGGCGAGTGATCCAGGCATTTCCGAGTGTCGTCCACGTACTTCCGGGTGTCGTCTGAACGTCTGCGTACGTCATACACTGTTACGATGGCCTGCCAGCAATGCCTGCCCATGAATTTTAAATACTTTCTGAATATTTTACAATTTTTAGTGGATCACAATCGTCATCGTAGCTTCGAGAAATCGCAAGTCTGGTCACTGTAACTCGGGGAGCACCTGTACTCCCTGTTTAACATACTTCCCTGTGTTATACATGTATGATCGACAATCACAGGGATGTTATCTTACTGCTGGAGAGTTAATGGTGTAGCTCTGTCCACTTGTATAAGTCACATATCTGCCATCCTGTGATGTCAGACCTTACCACTGTCAGCCAGTTCAGTGTGCTCAACTTATTAGCTAAAATGGATGTGTGATGCAGGTCTCTTTAAATGAGTCTGTGTTGAATTCAATCAGATTCTGTTCGCTACAGATGAATCTATGGAAAGCTCTCACAGGCCGATTGCCTTAAGGCCTTTGGATGCCCTACTTTACTGTATAATGACCCTCCTGGGAGTACTAAACAGAGCATAGCTTTAAAGAAAGAGCAGTCTTTAAAAATGCTACAAAGGCCCAGTTTATGCCCCTCGCTGTGCCCTCTGGCATTGTTCTATGCTTTATCGTTGTAACAGCAAGAAAAAGTGCCGCTCATTGGCATCATAAACATTGTTTCAGTGCTACGTAAATTATCTTTAGAATAATCTAATGCTTATATATGGATCAGTTCAGGTTCATGGAAACTTTTCAGTCTCTTTAAAACACTAACAAAATATTTCATTTCTACAAGTATTCATTTCTTACTTCTTTTAATTGGCCAGAAGGATCGAGGCTTAGGGGGTGCAATCTTAATGGGTACACTTCCAACTAGTCCAGCAACTTTTCTGCATCTAGTGATAGTCAGTTCCACTAATCCCCCTGTAGTCATGCCCCTGTTTTCACTCTCAAATCATGATTGGGAAAGGGGTAAGAAGGCCATACCACATCTTTTGGGCAGCCCCTCAAGCATTGGTTCACTTTCGACAAGGCATTGGTTGGACAACACCACAGAGACCAAACAAGGTACCATGAGGTAAAAACACATTGCTTGACTCTTACATGTCCTGGTTATCAGGGACACAGCAGAAGCCTGGGTCAGATTACCAGCAGACTACACGGCGTGATGTGACTGATTTGTTGTTTGTGGCAGACTAAATCCAATCTAGGCCTAAATCCATCTAGTAAACACAAGGTACCACTATGCCACCACCTTCTGTGACAGGGCAGCCAGGTTCTGTGCAGATTTATGTTGGGGGGGTAAGTTGAAGTTTTACTTCTTATATATTGTTACTGTCCCAAGCGCTCAACCCTGGTGACAATTTTAAAAGGTAGAAAGGGTTATCTTAGCCAGAAATGCAGACTTGCCAGCATGTCACCCACAATCAAGTTACTCCCCCTGGTTGGAAACCCAAATGTGAAACCTGCATATCAGTCCCTTTGACCACATTTCCGGAACATAGCCTTGGCATAAAGGGGCACTTCCAGTTACAGTTCCACTCTATCAGTTTATTATCTCCACCGAGAGCATGTTGTGAACCCCTTCGTTGTTCCTTATTCACAATAGCATGGTCCCTGTAGTGATGTTCATTACAAATATAAATATAACCATACATATAAACACTGTCGCTGACTTTGTATGGTAGACATGCAAGTACCGTAACCTTGTCAACATTGTTGTAATTGTAATTTTTTTCTTAAATAAGAGCATTTTATTCAGGAAAGTTACACTAAACTATATAAAAATGTAAACAGCCAGACAGGTGACCTTCTCCATCATCAGTGAATCTAAAACAGAGATCAGTACAGCTTCAGTCATATACTGGGATCTGCACACACACACACACACACACACATACACACACACACACACACACACACACACACACACATACACATATACGCACAGAAGGACACAAAGGCAAACATTCAGCCAGGAATTATGGAGCGGTAAAACTTTCATTCCTTTATTTGTTATATCTGGTGGTTATAGTTTCATAAAAACATCTATAGATTTGCATACAGTGTGTGCTCTCGCATACAACATGAGAGGACGGGATCTGCCTTGTGTCAGGATTATTGTGCGTATCTTTATTGAAACCTGATTACTGTTGTCATTTTTGTGTTCCTGATTGCTCTCTGATTAAGTGCAGACTTATGAAAAACTCATCAGATGGCAGTTCAAGCTCTCATAGGACAAGAGATGTTTATGAGACTGAGGGCAAAGGAGGGGGGGGGGGGGGGGGGTTTTTGCTATATTTAAATATTTGCAAGCCCATAATAATGCTCTCTGCATGGCTCAGATATTCAAGTTACAAGATAAGCTATTGCAGCTGTCTCGGGACAGTGTGACGTACACTTATACAAAAGGATTTGACAACGTCTCCATCACGGACTTTTTACAGTTTTGGTCTTTCTAGTGAAACAGTAAACCATGCAGGATGAAGAACATGATGTGGCTTTGTGTGTAATTTTTTATTTATTTATTTTTATTAAAAGTGTGTAGTGACTGTTGGAAAGTTTACCATCGGTTGAAATGTATAAAATGTTCATTCCTTGCAGATCTGAGGATTTCTACTGAACGCCACACTTAAACGGAACCGCATTAGGTTTTATCATTTCCGTCGGTTTCATTTTGTAAAGTGCCTGGCCTTTTTCTGATCCTTATCTCTTATGATTCTCCTTTCTCTGATTGCTTAAAAACCCGATTTGCTTGCTGTTTCTAAAAATATCAGAGCTTCTGCTATATCCTGTATCTAAAAAAAATAAATAAAAAAAAGACAGTGGTAGTATTATCATCTTATAAAATGGATTCAGAGACAAATTAAAAATTGTCATGTCTAATCTTCTTTGACCAAAATTGCCAAGTGCAAGTGGTGCATGTTCTTAAATCTGCTTCCTGATCCCAGATGTTTACCATGCTAAGCCCCAAGAGGGATCTGGATGCTCATAAATCCATGTCATGTCTGATTGTGTCCTAGTGAAGATAGGGCACAAAGCACCACACTTGTTTTCACCTGCTACAGACAGGGACAACCGCATATATACGTCAATTCTCCTTTAGCTAAGGCACATCCCGCACACATACACACACGTACACACACAAACACACGAATCATTTCAAGGACAATGGATAGGTTGATCTGCACATATGAGAAGTCCTAGAGAAAAGCACATTTTCACTGCAGACACTCAGGTTGCTCGGGTGGAGAATGCTCCAGTGATCGCTTCCACTTGTCTAAGGAATCAAGGCCAACATGGACTTATGCATGAGAAGAACAGAAATATCATGCACCAAACTGTAACAGGAAGAAAACGCAGAGCAGCACGATGGGCCTCAAGTAGATCCATTTATCAACCTGACAAGGATGAAGATGAATGCAGAAATAAAAAAGAGAGGCAGGTTAAAACTGGCGACATTCATTTATTCCTGTTCATCCTAATGCAAGCATTCACAGCAATGAAGACGTGGAACTGTATTGTGAACTTTACGCATAAATACTGCTGTAAATATTATTTCCATTTCAGAATTAGAGGCAAACGTTGTTCATTTTGGGCGCATATGCGAAACTATTAGATGTTCAGTGTATAACACGGCAGGTGCATCATATATATTTTTAATCAGTTATTATCTTTAAATATGGAAGCTAGTGGGGTATTTTTTCAACAAGTGAAAACAGATGAAACAACGAACAAATACAGGTTTGCCTTATATCTTTGTTCTTTAAATATAGCTGTACTTTACGTGCACTCTATTTTAAAGATTTAAAAAGCTATTTCTGTTTTCTTTTTAACGCTTTGTTATACTAAATAGTAAAATGTGACTACAGTTTTTTTCCCTTTAAACAAGCAGTCCCATAATTGAAATTATTACAGCTTTGGGGCTTAATTTACAAATACCTTCAGAGGCTGAAGAATGAAGGAATGTCTTCTACAGCAGTGTGTTCCAGGTAAACATTTATTGACTGTCCTCAAACAAATAAATGTGTTTTCTGTTCTTGGGAGGGAAAGTCGAAATTCTAATCAGTGGTAAATGCTGGATAGAGACATGGAAAGTAGAAAAATGCCTGGAGTGTGCCTTTGCCTTTAACATGTTTCATGGTCCCACATTATCCATTCTTCAATGATGGTGAAGTGATGTGACGACAATTTCACTGATTGTAACAACAGAAATGTTGTGTAAAAACACTAAAAACAGATATATGTTTCTATTCTAAACCCCCCCCCCCCCATTTTTTTTTGTCACACTGGCTAGTTATTAAAATATGATATGCATACTGTATATGTTGAGTGTTTTGCATTTTAATGCCATGATGTCACTAGCTTAACCCTGCTCTGGTATCTTGGGGTCTGTGTGACCCCAGCTCTCTTTGGACCATGTTTTTTTGGAAACAATCCCGATTAGTGCCCTTGCCTGCCATGGATTTTCTCGTAAGGCCTTCCTA
>JAQMCW010000006.1:14578127-14591926 GCA_030068335.1 Chrysichthys cranchii
ACAAAGTAATGATGAGACTGAGGATTTGTGGCTTCTTGAGCTTTAGGAGAGACCTTGGACCCGATGGCTGGTGGACAGACTGCAGCACCAGCGAGAGCTCAGAGAGGGAGAGAGGCGAGGTGTTCGGACCTCTGTCAGTGACGCAGGGTGCTCTAGCATGACGAGCTCCTCCTGTACTCCCTCGTCCGTCTCATACTTGGCTCCCCACCTCACTCTACGCATGCACAGCTTTCCAGAGACATGTCCCGTAGGCATTACTTATTTCATAGTGTTCATCATTGTTCAGCCACCAAATGCCTCGACTTAAACACTGCATTTACACTCTTCTCTGATTTTCTCTCATTGTCATCCTGCTGCTTGAATATCCTCGATATATACTTTTTGCATTTTGTTAGCGGTTATTTTGTCAGATTCTAGTTTTGGTGCTTGCAGTAAAACAAAAAACAAACAAAAAAAAAAGTAGAAGAACTCATTAGAACAAGCATTAACTAGGACATTTGCACACAGCAACTCGAGGGAAAATGAACTACTGTAGAGAGTGTAAATATGGTGAGCTTTTGGGTTTTGTGTGGCCTGTGGCGTTCACAATGAAACCGAGCTCCACGATCCGGTTCTTAAAGGACCCTCGGGCGAATTCAGAATTTCCATCACATTCTGCAGCCTTTGATTTAAATCTGTTTTAATAGGTGAAATCTATTTTTGTGCAGTAGATGATTTTAGAACAATCGGGGGATCCAGACGAACTGGCTTCAAAACGTGTCCTTGAAAACCTCCAGATCTTTTACCTTTGCTCGTCCTCTCATTTCTCTACTTGTGGTCCTGACTTGTGGCTTGCCTTCTGATTTTCTCTCTCTCTCTCTCTCTCTCTCTCTCTCTCTCTCTCTCTCTCTCTCTCTCTCTCTCTCTCTCTTTAAAAAACAAAAAAAACAAACAAAAAAAAAAAACAGTGTGCTATGTAGAACCATTTAACACAAACCATTTTAACTTAATTTTTAAACAATTCTGCATTTTAAAGCTTTTTTTTTCATTACGATCTATGGTATAATTGGTATTATTTGCAGTTAGATTTGGTTACAGGGGAATAGCATGACTAAATAAATTAATTGAGACGCCTGAAGTTGGTAAAGTATTTCTGAAGCGAAACCGCTGAACTGCATGCATGCATATAATAGCGTGATGTTTGCCAAGACGACAGCAAGCAAACACTTCTCCAGTAGTGTACTGGAAATTTTCATGGTTGAATTTCCCCCCTCAACCTCCCCTCCCACCCCTTTTTATTTCTTGAACCCTCCTCTGTATCTGGGTGTGGGTTGACAGTTAGTTATTTAATTTAACAGTATTTCTGGTTTCACATTTTTATCTGTTCCTGTGAGAATAACTGGAAGATCCTTGGCATTAAGGGTTTGCTTGCAGGACACTTGGTTATGGATGAATGTACCCCTTGTTTACACAGACATGCATGTATAGTGACAATTTCCATGTTGCTCATGCCTTTCATGCGTATGTACAAGTGTCAAGATGGCCTGATTTGGATATGTAAAACTATTCACACACACGTGTGACAAAAGCAAAAAATCATTGGGTCTGTTGGACTGTTTAGGGCATTTTGATGGTATGAAGGATGTAACATTACTGTCCTGAAGGATGTGGTGAATCCAGGAATGACCCTGCCCCCATTTACAAGGCACTAGGATCTGTCGAGTGTGAAAATGCTGTGAATCTCATGCTCTGGCCATCTGTGACCAGTTCTCAACCCAGTTACACACATATGGGAGACTGGAATCATGTGCTGGAAAACACTCTGGGTCACCATCATCACCAGAACATTGATTGAAGTTGTAGCTTTTGTAAGAATGTCGTTCATCTCTCCAGTACCCTTTCAGTGACGCAGAGAATCCGTGCCAAGACATGTCTAAGGTGATTTGGCAGATTGTGAGAGCTCAACGTGTTCCGAAAACACTTTCCTTAATTTTTCCTTTAATTTGTCTCCCGTCTGTGTGATTAATTAGGCTATCTTGATGCACACTTGTCATGTATGCTGATTTGAGCAAAAATTGTGTCCAGTCTATAGAAACTATAATTTGCATTGGAGGCCTTTCTTTAAAAAAAAAAAAAATTCTTTCCCCTCCTGATTTTTCACTGACCTCACCTGATCTGGTGTGCAGCTTTAAAATGTGTCGTTTAATTTGAGATTGTTAATGTGTGTTTTTATATATATATATATATAAAAACACATACATGCACACACACATCCGTGCGTGTGCAGTTTTATTTCCCACTGGTACAAATAAAGTGTAGCCATATGCTGGAGAGCTTAATTTTATGATGGATAGAGCTAGGTAATAAATTTACTAAATGAATTAAATTGAAATGGTGAAAGATATATATTTTGTGCTGTGGGTGCTCATGGACATGCACCTGTTTTTTTTTTTTTTTGTTTTTGTTTTTTTTGTTTGTTTTTTTAAATAATTTTTTTGTATATCTACAATGATTGATTAGATTGCTTGATTGTTACAACAGATTTTATTTATTCAGAAGATGTGGCTTTATGAGATGTGCTTTGTGAGAGGGAGGAGGGTTCGAGAGGAGTCGGGAGGGGGAGAGATTGCTGGCCCAGTCTGCTTTTGAGATTGTGACGGAGGGCTATCACACTTTCTTTCCTCAGTCTGTTAATCTCCTGCACTCTTTCTCTCTCCTGTGTTCTCTCTTCCTCCCTCACTCCATCTCTCTAACCCTCTCTTTCCACCTGCTAACGTCCGTGTAATTATAGTCCCCAGTACGATGTTGTGTTTCATTAGGATACAGTGATCATGATCCGTTATCAATAAAGGATTGTTAAAGGTTTGTTAATACTATGACTGCATTTTTAATGGCTTTTTTTTTTAATGGACTTTTATGTTTGGGTGACACACAACTTGCTTTTGATGGTAATTCCATTTTGACTTTTTTTTTTTTCTTTTTTTTTCTCCCTTTTCTTTTCCTCTTAAACAGTTTACTTCCAGACAAATTCTAGAGTCTAAGACCAGCACAAGGTGTCTTTGGTCTTGACATTCCAGTGTGTTATGTCAATTTTGAGACACAAGAGGGTACTCTAACTGCACTGAGATGTGTCATCAGGGTGTGTGTGTGTGTGTGTGTGGCTGAGGAAACCCATGCCCTGTCTCTGCATTTAAATTGTAATTCTTTTTCATTTAATTTATTTATTTATTTATTTTAACATTGATCAAAATCCTGTTTTTTTTTTTTTTTTTTTTGGTCACGAGAACAACAAAAGAAAATCCGAGATCAAATCTGTAAGATTCTCAAAGGTGATCTGATTATTAAGAGGAGTTCTGGCGGTGCATCACTACCTATGGACAGTCAATGTCTCTGATCTGCTAAAAGTTTATTGATGTGAGAAATTTCGAATAACCGGCTGTGCTGTGATTTGTCACCTTGGAGAAGCCAGTTCATCTGCTCCTAAAGCCAGGGTTGGGCTTTTTACTTACTTGTGCTCCTCATTACAGATCCCCCTCCCCAGCAGAGGCCAAATCCTGCTAATGGTCAAGCCTTTAAAAAAAATAAAATAAAACACCGTCCTGGCAGTTCTGTCTTGTTTTCCTTGGATCAGCATGGCAAATGTGTGGATTAAAGTAATCCTCACTTTTCAGGCTGGAACAGTAGGGGGGAATTGACTAGATTGCACACATCCTCAAGTTTGTGGATTGCGAGGATAAACTACTGAACGCTGCATAACACTTTGTAAAGCAGGAGGATAAATGTAGAGGGGTGAAAATGCTTGCTGAGGATGACTAAAATTTCCACATGGCAATGCATGCCTCCCCTACTCATGCATTTTGTGTTCAGTTCTGACTAAACTCCCCGTTGTCAATGACACGACCACGAATTGTCTGGTTTTTATTAATTAATTTATTTATTTTTAAGATGTGTGTGTGGATTGTGACTCAAAGCTTTAACTGACAATCCCAGCTCTTGGGACGGCTTTGTATATTCTGTCCACAAGCTCTCACTTGAACAAGCCCTTATTAGACAAGCAAGCAAGCATTTAACCAATGTGCTGCAGATGTTCATTTAAACAAGATGTTTAAAACATAAGAAGTCATTTTAGTCTGTTGGTAAAAGTGATTGATTTTCTTTGTTTAAGAGGGAGGGGGAACCCCTTTGTTTTGTATATAACTTCATGTAGGAGTTGTAGCATTGTCATTTTACTCTTTTAAGCTGGTTTTGCAGTTTCCAAAATCTTTCCTTTTTGTGGAAAATGTGGAAGTGTCAGTGCTGGTTTGATTAGCAGGTATATGCTGAGCAGGGGGTAGGGATTTACTCCCCTTTCCAAAACCTTGGTTACACTGCAGAATTAAATGAGCTGCTGAAAGAATGCACACGGGTGGCGTGGCTGCGTGTCCTGGGGCCCGGAGCTTAGGCGCAGCCTGAGTGGCGGGATTACAGAGGAAATGAGAGGACAGAGCAGGGGACCTAAAGTCAGGTAATTCATCTCTAATTAAACACACCAACCGACCTGCATGCTTTCCTCCCCAGCTTTTCTCTCACTGGTTATTGTTTGCTTTAAATGTCATTCTGTACATTCTAAAATGTCAGGATTTGGTCTGTAACGGTTTTGATTGTATGCTTTTATATAGATATGCATTTGTTTATTTGTTTTAGCAGAAGTCTGATGGCATGTCTGTAGCTCCAATCCCATTATAGACCTCCAAATTAACACGTCATTTTAACCGTGCAAGTGTATACAAGTCACATTTCTCTGTGCAAGACGTCATCTTGGAACCTCCCCTCCCTCTCAGCCACCGGCCCACCAGCCGGCGCTGTCCTGACATGACGGCTCTTTGTGTTTGTGCAGCCAGGCCGAAAGGCCTGGCCACAGGAAGGAATTAAGTGAGGAGAGGAGGGGAGAAGTAATTATGTTTAGTCACTGAATTTTGGAGATCCTTGTGTTAATTATGCGATTCACTACAAAACACTGTCAAGTCGAGTGAAAAGAGCAGGAATGTCTGTGTGAACGGCTAAGAACATGACACCTCCGAGCCCCCAGGAGCCCGTGGCTGGGCTTGGGGTCCAGGACATCAGGTTAAGCCCTACATGTATAGCAGGCTTCAATTACAAGCCTACCCATTAACATGCAGCTTTGTACCTCAGCATGTCTCGTTTGTCTCTTCTGGTTTGTCAGCAATTTTGCCGTAATGATTTTAGTTCTTTTATTATTCTTTGAACCAGTGAAGCCCTGTACATGCAAAAAGTATGATGCATATTTTAAAAAAAAAGAACATATTTAAAAAAAAAAAAAAGTATTGCCGTGCAAAGGACATGTTTATCTAGTTCAGAAGGCCTCCAGCTAGTTTTGTTCTCCAGTGTTAAATATGGTCTCTCAATGGTTAAAAAAAAAAAAAAAAGTTTTCTCATTCACAATCCCTTTGACAGAAGTGCATTGCCCTGAGGAGAAAGACTCGTGCTATCCTAATATCTCTCTCCAGATTATGGCTCTTCTTTTGTAAGCAAGGAAAGCGAGCGGGCGTGGATCAGGTGCAGGATCCTGAGACTGCAGGCAACACAGCAGAGTGGAGTTAAAGTGCAGGAGAGGAGAGGGAGAAGCCGTTTACGGCCTGAGCATGTTTCATGCCTCAGAAACCTTGTTGAATTAAGTAGAGTAATCACAGCTTGGGGCCACCGCTCCCTGCTTCTCTCTCTCTCTCTCTCTCTCTCTCTTTGCTGAGTGGAACAGATTACCTCTGGATCAATGTGGACGAGGACGGCGCACTACCACACGCGAGTCCTGAAGAATCTCACCTGAATTGATTCATCTCCAGTGACTGATCTCTGGGATTAGTCTTTGGTGTGATATCCTGATTTCACGTTTCTCGAAAGTGCTCCGAGTCGTCCCCCGATCATTTTGATTGCACCCAGCTGAAGAGAGGAGAAACACAAGGTCAGGGGTATAAGAATAGTTTTGATTCAGATCAAGTGAAGCATTTAATTTTAGAGCTCCCCTCAGGCCACTTCTGTGAATACTCTTAATCCACTGTTGTAATGCACATTGCCCAATTGTGTATGTGCATTATCTGGACTCAATGTGTGCTCCTTTGGGCAGTCGTTATGAACCACAATGCAGTCTATCTTCTGTGAGCTGTATGATTTTAGATGCTGAGAGCTGAGCGTTCAGACAAGGCCATTTATCTTATTTAAGGGGGGTGGGTGGGTGAAAGGGTAGACAGATTGCAGCAGCACATGGGTGTCATTGGGAGGGTGGTGGATGAGGGTCTAGGAGAGAACAGCAAAGGATCTGCTAGAGGGGATGTCCTTAAAGCTGCTGCTGCAGCTACTTGTGGAGGACGTCAAGAGTCTGGACTGCATGCACCGTGTGTGGACATTGTAGCGATGGCTGCATGCAGGATAAATAGGAAGGAAATTGACAGATCGTGCGGAGTCCCCTAGATCTTCTTGATTTATACAAATATGGCAACTTGGTGCTGAGGTTTTAAACATGCACAGCGTTAAAGACCATTAAGAAGAATTAATTGTAATTATATGGATATATACAGTACATGTAACCTAATTTCAACAGCTTGGAAGTTCAATCAGGTGCCAGGACCAGGTTCATTCTAATGTCACAGAGCGTTCCTTTACATGTTCCTTTGCGTTAACATCAGTAGGGTCTTATGCATGGTGATTTAAAGTGCTTTGGTATCTGGTTGGAGACGTAGTATACCTTTTTATGTTGGTGTATATAGACCAGAGTATAATGGTGCCAGGTGATCATGATCGAGATATCATGACACTGTGTGGATAGAAGGACATTTCAGTTTCAGTATTAGTTCAGTATTATTCACTAATAAAGTGCAAGGAAAGATTTGTCGCCAAAAATCGAAGGTAACTTCTGAATATGTTCAGGAAGTTCTCTGTTGTGTTTGATCAGTGTTGGTTCTTTTCTTAATTGTACCATGAATTTATTACACAGTATTTGATTTGTTCTTTTGACCAATAGGTCTTTTTAATATACTGAATTGTTTAAAAAAAAAAAAAAAAAAGAGAGATTTTTAAAGCAACTTTTTTCATTTAAAATTATATGCTCATGTTCCATTTCCCTTATACCTAAACCCTGTATATTTGCAGTACATTTCGGTCTTTTCACTTTCCATTGCTTGTCTGGTTTCTCCCAAGGTTTCTCCTTTATTCCGTCTCGGAATTCTTTCGCCTGCCATCTCTGGCCTGTTCATCGGCGAACTAGATCTTTGTTGGCGGTCAGTTGTTCAAAACATTATACACATAACATCAAACTGAATAGAATGCTTTGGAATTAAAACTGAAAACCACTGACCTTGATGTTGACTGAATAGTATGCAAAATAGTCTGGCATCCTGTGTGACTGCAAAGCCTTTTTATTTATTTATTTATTTTTTTCTTTTTCTTTTTTTTTTTAAAATAAAAAAACAGCTCAACGCGAGGGCACGGAGCCACTCTACGCTTTAGAATGGTAGTGAAAGGAAGTGAGCAGGCGTGTAAGCAGATCTTGGCGGAGTGTGGTCTACCAGTGGGTGGCAGCAATCTCCACACTTTTTCAAGAGGCCTCCTTCTAAACGTCCTTTGACTCCAAGAAGCTGAAAGTTCAACTGTGTAACTATGCAACACTCTAATTTCAGGAGGACGCGACGGCTCCCGATGTCTCTGCTAGCTTTGAAGCCAGAGCAATCGTTTTAAGAACAAAGTGAAAACAGATGCTTTAGAAGCACTTGAGTCTCAAAACACAAAAGACGCAGGTGAAAGGTGAGCATACTGGAAGCAGGGGATGCGATTAAAGCAATTTGTGTGTATATGTGAGCATAGAAGTTCTGATGCATGCCTGACACTAATGACGGTAATGAGTGCAGCACCGAAGGTGGGAACTAATGCATAGGTGAATAGTGGCATTCATACAAGGCCTAGTCTTAATACACTTTATTTATACCACTGCGTCGTGGATAATAGAAATAGAAGAAAGAGTCTGTTCCCTTTCACTTTTCTCCATCATCTTTTCAAAACTCAAAAGAACACCTTTTGATTTAAGGCTTTTGCTGTTCACCTGATTGTATAATCATAGGCCTGGCTAAGTTGGTATGGTTTTATAGGATTATCCCTGATTTTCTGGTGATCGGCTGAAGCCCATTACTGGAGTGGAAGGTACGTCTAGGCATGGCTGATTTTAGGTCAGATCACGGCCACAGATCAAGGATACAAGAGTCGGTGGACGGAAGTCGTTCTTTAATAACATGTAATTGCAAGTAGAAACAATTGAGGTATAGTTCGGTCAGGCAAATGATGTCCCCTTTTGTGAATGTTTAAAATCGGGGGCCGTCTCCATAAGCTTCCTGCCAGCCAGCCTGTCTGTCCTAATGTAATCACAACTGAAAGGTGTTCTCGGTTGGTATTGTGGATTTAGAGATTATGCTATTATTGTTGTCGCCACCCATCATTTTCAGTGTAATTTGGTGATGAAGGACTGGTCCATTTCCGTAGGTCATCCTGGGTAGTTTTGGAACAGGTGTGGCCCCCTTAATGACAAAAAGACCATATTGATATAATTGCATCCTCTTTTGTGATTATTTTCATATTGTAATGGGGCAGGATTAAGCAAAGCCCCTTCAACCGTCGTCATCAGCAGGGAGAGCTACCATATGTGTTCAGTTAATACAAGTCATCCCATTAAATGAGTATATGCAAGTGAAAATATTTCAGCTCGATATTTACAAGCACCTGCCACCAGAATAAGTCTGATTACTAAAGCGGGGTCAGATCTCATCTCAGCTTGCGCTGTAACACTACATAAGTGACGTACCCCGGCTGATGGGTTTAGAGACTTGGGATAGTTTTAAAGTAGGACTCGTGTCTGTCTTTCCCCTGAACAGATTGCTCTTGCCTTGGGGCGCCCCGTGAACGTACAAAGCCATCTAGCCACTCGCTAAAAGCCTGGATTAGAGCCTCTGAATATTACATGCGAGTAATGGGGTTTTAATTTGGAGAGCACCAATATTGTTCATTATTCACCAGAGTGTTTAGTGCTTCTGATTGAGCTTATGCACTTTCTGGGCACTCAAACTATGTAAAGGGGGGAAAAAAACCCATATTGAGATTGCATTGAAATCTTGACCTTTTATGAACAAAATGTACCAGGTCCATTCCATTCCCATTTCTGTATAGAATGTAAAAGCTTGGAGAATTGTAACGCAGTGAAGGCGTTGGTTGAAATGGCCCTTGACAGAACCTTATGTCAATTCTTGTTGGTGATTGTGCCTCATCTGGTTTTCCGTGCCAGGTTTTCTCCTGCCGTTCACCATTCATGGCCATCTCTATAGCGGGTCTATTCAAAGAAATGGCCCCAGTAACTGACCCCTCCATTCAGGCTAAAGTTCTTTGCTGTGCCCAGTATTGCCCCCATCACCCTCATCTTCTCCGGCCTTCACGGCTTCAGCTGATCCATTTTCCTGGGTGGAATTGAACTCGATTCCTGTGGGCCAGCACACATGCTCAATGGCTGACCTCAGTTTGGGCCCCCCCCCCCATGCTCCAATCAGACACCGTTATCTTCACATGCTACAACCTCCTGAAGACCCGACACTGACATCAGTGTGACAGTCTGTACATATCTTCATTGTATAGACGTTTTTCCCCCCTAAAATCCATCACATCTATCTTAGTCCTGGATTTGAAAGAATTCTTTCAAGTTGTGAATTCGGTCCGCTGTGTTTTAAAGCACGGCTGACGTGCTGCGTTTAAAACATAATATGCACATCATTATAGGTGCTGAGTTTAAGGCATCTTCTAAATTCATCATTCCACAATCATTCCTGCTTGCTGCAGTGTGGACAATAAAGTAATAAAGTGTCATCCAATTAGAAAATGAAGCTGTCATGCAAAAAAAAAAAAAAAAAGTTGCCCGTATTGTTAAAGTGATGTGCCAGTTGAAGCTCGTCAAAAAGACGAAGCCCGAAGACATTACTGGGTTATTTCTCTTAAGTGCCTCTTATGTTTTAAGAGCTGTGCTGTCCATCAATCTGCTATTATGTCTCCTGCTTAGCTGCTCATCTTATGGGTTTTTGTGGCAATTTCGTACCCGAACACTTTTAATACACTGCAAGGTTACAATCCACTGACTTCTCCTCCAGCAGTATCAATTGAAGTATGTACAAACATGCACAGGTGCATTGAAGCAGGAGAACATGGTTTTCAGGTGGAGATGGAAGACTGGCGAAGTCGCTCGCCTCCATCCCGCTCTCTTTCTCTCGCCGTCTCGGTCCGTCCGATAGTGGAGAGTGGCGGATGAGCGGGTCTCGGCGGAGGGAATAAATACGTAAATGCAGGTTGTTCTCTAATCCACAGAGGTGCGAAAGCAGTGAGGCGTTAAATAAGCAGAGTGCTGAGCTGCTTTCCTGGCTGTCTGAATATTGACCAGAGACTTTAAGATGATTAATGCACCACTTTAGTGCCAGAGGGGGATGGGAGGGGATGAAGATGCTGAGGAGGTTAATTGTTTTGCTTTACTGATAACAGTCGCATGAAGCCAGAGATCATATAGTAGATATGAGCACACCGAGTGCATTGATATAAAAATAAAGGCTGTAGGAAGATCCCCCAGTCCTCAGCACATGCACACGCCTCGATCTGAACCGCTCCCTTCATCGCTATAGAAGATGCCTGATGGTGATGGAGCTAGCAGTCTCTACGTTGTTCGCTCTTAAATTTTGTAAATCCAGGGTGCTGTCGCTTACTGGCCAATCTCCCAGGAGCACACGTAGCAATGAGAGGGTTTATAATTAAGTGCTGACAGGTGGGGTTAAGGGTCAGATGCAATCGGAACGCAGGTAATTTACTGCTGGAAGTGATTTGAGTGTTTGTTTGTTTTTCATATTCACCACTGCAGGAGCAATTGCTTTTGAACTGGGAGGGAGGGAACACAAAGCTGCTGGATGTTGATTGCCGGTGTGTGTGTGTGTGTGAGAGAGAGAGAGAGAGAGAAATGACATGTGCATATGGTCAGTCACCAGCTTAAGGCTTTCTCTTCTTCTTAACACAAAGAGAGTTATGTATTTGTGGCTCGAGAATTCGGTCTGGAGAACTAACCTACGCAGAGCAGCTATCAAAATAAAGGTTAGCGATGAGGTTTTTTTTTTTATAGCAGCTTTTTGAAACTCTGAAGCATTCAGCAGTGAGGGCAAAAGAAGAGCGCTGAAATGTGTTTGATGGAAAGCTCCAGCCTTTCATTCTCTCCAGCATAAAATGCATATGGATAAAGAGGCAGCAATCTGAGGCAGCTAAAAGTCACAGAAGGCCAAAAAGAGAAGGCTACTGAGTACATAGAGCTCTGGTCTGGTTAAAAAAAAAAAAAGCTGCCCTGCATAGGCAGTCGGCTTGATAAACAGTTGGTGTTAAGAGGGTCAGGTAAATGCAACTCCATTAACCTTGTGTGAGGTATTTGGAATGCTGTCCCTTTGGCCATGGATCCAAAATCTAATAGAGAAAATTCTCTAATAGAGAATTTTAGACTGAAGTTAAATTCCTCTCCGGCTGTTAAAGACGGCCCAAGGGTATGCCACACAATTGATTTCAGAAATGCTGTTTTCTATTTAGAGTAGACTTTAGTTTCTTTACAATGGCTTAAAGACCACTCGGATGTCTGAATAAATATCGCATTCTGTGCCTATGTATGGGAACAGGCTGCCTTGCTCTTTGTAGTGTGTCATGTTCTGACCATAAATGTCTGACGCTCGTAAAATCACAAGTCTTCAAGGTGAAGTGAATCTCAGTGTAATGTCCACTGTTGGGAGAGTTTAACTCTGTTGTTTGGTGTTGGATAATGAATGAATCGATGCAATAAAATACGAGGGAATGTGTTGTTACTGGATGATTTACAGGGAGAATCAAAAAGTAAAGGCAGTTTTAAAAATGCGCGATAAGTCGGAGAGCAAAATACAAAGCACGGAGTGGAGATATCATCCATTTTCTCCAGCGAAGAAGAAATTCAAAAATCATCAGCTGTCCCAAAAGAAAATCATGTTAGCATTCTTCTGGGACATAAAGGTTCTGGTCCCTTTCCAAGCGCATGGGCGGACAGTGAACAGTGCAAATTACTGGACATTGCTGTGAATGTTAAACCTGCAATTCAATTCTGCAAAAGAAGAGGAACGCTGTCCAAAACAGTCTTGCTGCACCATGACAGTGCACGTCCTCATACAGCAACAGGGACAGTAGAGGAGAGCGCAACGGGTCATGTGCGAACGTCTCCCATGTCCTCCTTACAGCCCGGATCTGGTGCCGAGCCATCATCACATCTTCAGTCTACGGAAGGAGGCGCTGATGATGAAGTAAAGGAAGCTGAGCTCACGTGGCTTCAGGAGCAACTGATAAACAACTTCTTGAGCAGAAGCTAGTTGAAGGATATAAGAAATGCATCATCTTGCATGGGGATTATGTGGACAGGTGATGTGTTCAGTTTCTCACAGTTCCTTCTGTTAAAGCCATTAAATCTATTTTGCCTTTACTTTTTGATTCTCCCTCATAATTGAAATGATTATTTTTCTGTAACTGCACATCCCGAAGTATTCTATTCCATTAAGTCCACAGAAATTTGTCAATATTTTTATATATAATTTTATTAGTATACAGGTAGGTCTTAAGTTGTGATTTAAATCACTTATAAAACAAACTGTTTCCACTTTCTATAACAACAAAACTGTCATGTTGGAGGGAAACAGGAAGTCCTCTGCCCAAAAGACTTTCCTGTCTTGGGAAAATTTAGTGCCTGATACTGGAGACTCCTTCCGTTAATGTTTCATTAAAGTCTTCACCGTATCAACGATAATACCTTTTTCCTTGGTCGATAAAATCACATTTTCCAAATATTTTTAATATTCTTGTTCGATCACTTATGAACTTTTGATTTGACATCGGTCATGCTGTTACAGAACATTAATCAGCACCTCTTGATATATAAATCCATCTACGTGACTGTGCTTAGTTCTTAAAAGCAATATAAACTGTTCACATTAAATATTAGTGAGATGGTACCAGATTGTAAATCCATCTATGCCGTACAGTCCAGTGTGTTTGAGTCTGAAAAGCAATTGCATTCAATTAAATTAAGTTTAGCTGAGTTTAAATGAATCCAACTCTGGTTAATTTAATAACATCAATCATGCATTTGAGACTTTTCTGTGACTTTTTTTTTTTTTTGGCTAATGTCAGAACACCACATTTGTAGCATTTGTGTGATTACAATCGTTATTATTGCTCGGACTCGAAGAGAGTGGCAAACCTGATTTCTGGACACTCGCTTACAATGGAAGTCTATGGGCACCTGTTGAACAATAACTATATTGGGGCAGTGGAAGCCTAGCGGTCAGGGCATTGGCCCTTCAATCGGAAGGTTGTGGGTTCAAGGCCCAGGACCAACAAGGTACACTGAGGTACCCTGAGCAAGGTACTGTCCCCAAGCACTGCTCCCCGGGCGCTGAGCTGTTCGGCTGCCCCCTGCTTCACCTGGTGAATGGGTTAAAAGCAGAGAAGTAATTTCACTGTGTCGCACTATGCTGTGCTGGGGTGCGTTTCACGTGTAAGTCACTAGTATCACTTCTACTTCTATAAATTCTTCCCTCTTAAAAACAAAAATAAAATAATGGATTATTCAGATTGAAAACTTGCTGACTGATAAATTTGTGAAAAGAAATGATTATTGACTGTATTCTACAACTACTCTTATATGCAGATTTTAGGTAAGGAGGTGGGTTTTTTTTTTTTTGGGCGGGGGGGGGGGGGGTTTG
>JAQMCW010000006.1:14610554-14621294 GCA_030068335.1 Chrysichthys cranchii
TGTGTGTGTGTGTGTGTGTGTGTGTGTGTGTGTGTGTGTGTGTGTGTGTGTGTGTGTGTGCGCGCGTGTGTGCGTGCCAGCGTGTGTGCACGTTTATGGCCGTGTTGGGAAGGCTGAGGGTGAGGAGTAGCATCAGGGATGGAGACTGATGAGGCCAGGTTTTTACGGTTCAGGCTTAAATTGATAGTTCTGCTTGAGAGAATGGCGAAGGGTTTGTTGGGCTGTTTTCAGGTTGCCTTGTCTCAGGGCTTGCTGATAACACCGCCTCAGCCCTTGAGCCTCTATTCTGCTATGTATATTAACACTGCTTATCTGCACTCAGATAGAGCCATGTGCCATTTGCCTTTCGGAGGAATTAGCTTCTCATCCCAGGCTAACCACTGGTGATTAACCTTTCCACTGGCCGGTATCCTCTGCGCTGCCTCTCGGCTCAGATTAGACTAGGCGTCGTTACTAGAAGTAAAACTGGAGAAATGAGCTGCTCTGCCTTTCTCCGACACCCCATAGGAAATCTATGTGCATTACAACAACAATATGGATATCTGACATTACGGTGTATTTCTGCCTGCAGTGAAACTTTATTCCACATCAGCAGAGTAAGCAGACAGACATCTGCAATTTATGAACTGTCAATCACTGACAGTTTATTTCTGTTGAGACTTCTCTCTCCAATAGCCATTTAATCCATTAACCAGTCCCCCTCCTAACCACTACCCATTATTGCACAAATATCATAATACGTTTTTCCACACGCCCAAGACACATACACAAATCAATTATTTCCTCACAAAGACTTGAAAGTACTTAGCAAGATGCCTGAAGGAAAAGCTGTGGGTTATATCAAATTGAACCTCTCATTTGTGTGTGTGTGTGTGTGTGTGTGTGTGTGTGTGTGTGTGTGTGTGTGTGTGTGTGTGTGTGTGTGTGTTTTTGGCACACGCACAGTCTCCGAGCACAATTAGCCAGAGCTAAGCACGTTTGTTTGGCCTGCTTTAATCCAGCTGGGCATATCTGTGTTATTACAGAATAAACCAGCATGCAAATACTATTGTTGGAGGTTTTGGGGGTGTCAATAAGACGGAGGCAGTGAGTAGGATGGGTGGGCTGACTCAATCTGCTGTGGGCAGGAGATAAAGACCTGCGTTCAGGCACACTTTCCCATCATTAGCAAGACGCAACGAGAGAAAAGAAACACAGAGCCGACATGTGTAGCTAATTGTTAACGTTATTATTGTCATATTGTTCTTTAGCTCTCACTGGAACGACCATCTGTGGCTAGATGTACAATCTGGCTGATCCTCGCAAATGCAGAAATCTTTAAGCGTATTCCAGCAAAGCAAAAAAATAAAATAAAATAAAAATCTATATTCACTGTCTCCACTTGGCTTTCCTTTCAGTGTTTGTGTCTAATTTTGTATCCATCCCACTTTACCTAGACTTTCCAGAGTAAATTAAAATGTCGTAGATGTAGTATCAAATGCTAGAAACTCTTGCTGGAGTTCAAGATCAGGTAAAATGAAGATGGCCCACTGTTAGCCAGTAGGACAGAAGGAAGATATGGTGTACTGTATATTTGAGCCTTATTTTTCTTTCTTTCTTTCTTTCTTTTTTGCAAAATGAAGCGTTTCTAAATTCTAACAGACACTCTCTGGATTTTAGTTGTTTCTTCCAAAACCTACCCATACCAAGTGATCAAGGGTTCGAGAGTTCTTCAACCTTCTACCTGGGGGTCTGTGGAAACTGGATTGAGATTGGTGTAACTGGGAAAAAAACATCTAACCTTCCGCAGCTTCACATTTACCATTCTGTCCATGTAGATCGCTTAACGCAATTAATACTTAGCAATGGAAATTCCCAAAGCCTTGCCAGAAGGGTTTAGGAAATAAATCCATAACACACCAAAACGGTTCCACCAATCAGTTTTGTCGCTTTCTACTACACCGCCTGAACATCATCTGCTCTCTGCGTGCAGGCATTGAGAATATCAGACCACACTTAATGCACCCAGATTAATATTCCACCTTGCCTCTCTGTATCCAGAGTCGACTAAAACGCAAAATAAGCAGTGTCACTCCCCTATGCCACGGCCCATTATATCATTTCTAAGAAATATATAATCTCATTCACGACCCTTTATTCAAGAACAGTTATGCTTGTTGACCAGCCCGTAGTGATATGTGTGTCGAGCAAAGATGTGGCCTTGAGATGTATTATAGCCTTACACAACAAAAATAAGCCAACTGTTGCATATTTAACTTAAATGTTAAGGAGAAAAACATACTGCTGCAGGTAAGCTAGGACAAAAATTTCGATTTACCCGTGCTCGTGTCCAGATGAGACCGTTTGGTTGCTGAGTTAGGGTTTACATGAGTCTTCACTTGGCACTTTTCATGGTGGGAATGATGGAGAAGCAAAGCTATGTGGATTGATTTCGTTCTTTCTGTCTCTCATGTTCGGTTCACCCCTTGGGCCAGAATAAGTCAGGCAGTCCAACACTACTGACTAGTGGGGGTTATGATGGGACGACGTCTGGGAACTTAATCATTCCATTTGGAAGGGATTTCCTTAAGAACACTCAGCCGAGACAAGAGGGCAAACAAACATGGACTGATACACCAAACAAAGGCCTGCTTCCCATCAGTCACATCTCAACTGCTGAGGAAGTCAGATGCTGGCCAAGGGTTTTTGACTCATCTAAACTTGTAATAACATCCCATTTGTCTTGTCTGGATAATCAGTGTGTGTGTGTGTGTGTGTATGCGTGTGTGTGTGTGTGTGTTCTCTGACCACCTCGAACCCTTGGGCACCTGCTGGCTGTAGCTTCTGCTTACTCTTCCAGCAGCAGAGATAACACAGTGGTGAGTCGCGGCACGCACCATTAGCATTATTAAAGCAGCCTTATTCAGGACTAATTGATTCAGGGGCTTATTTGCTTCAGCTGTGAGGCGTTAAGTGCTGATATGTTTACGCTGGTTGGATAAGAACGGCTTCACGCAGCCATGAATTACTGCTCAGTCCTGTAGAAAGAAGTGGGCCTGAATATTTACTGTATATGTAGGGTGGTTTTTTTTTAATGGTGTACATTGTTTAAAGATGCATTAGCACAGACTGACTCATCTGATTTCAAGCCACATTTCGTATATTTCATATCTATGTCTCAAATGGTTGAAGTGTAGCGTGTGGCGTTAACACATTTCACATTTTACGTCTTCCAGATTAATACGAGACCCCCATGAGTTACTCGATCAGTTATGGCAGCGAGCGGACTTTCACCTAGTATTCCCTCCGTGTGAACTCACCTTGGATAGATTTCCCCCATGACCAATTTGTGATCCTTCCTGCGATTCTGTGATTCAGTGATGCTCGTTTTCTCTCCCTTTCTGACCAGCTCTGAAGTACAGAGGGTGCAATGGACTGTGAATAGCAAGACAAGACAGCTCCCCGGTGAGTCGCCCGTTATCGTCTCTTTGTCCTGGAATAGTCAGACATGATGAGTCAATCTCTGACACCACACACCCCTTGCCCTGTCCGGTGGCTAACATTTCTCACGGAGCTTGTGGACTTTTCATCCAGTGTAACGAGCCTATACGGGGATGGCAAATAAAATGGAAGTATGAGAGCAGCAATAAAAAGCCTTGTTAAAAACGTGGGCTGGAACAAGAAACGAAATCATCTCACCTGGCTTTTGTGCTCAATTGTACGAAGGCAGATATTTCCTTACTTTGAATTTCAGACCTTTCGAAAAGGTCCGTTTTTGCGCCTTCTCTATTCATCCAAAAAGCACCAATGTCGTGCGCGGGGTTTCCTTAAATATGAAACTTAACGCCTGGCGTACAATGTGAAGTGCCATGACAAGGTCATTCAAAAACTTTTTCGGTCCTAATATGGAACTGAAGGGGGGGGGAGGGAAAAAAAAAACCCAGACTGTGAACAAACTGACGAAGTGACAAGGACCACCGTGTTCATTGTAAACATCAGGGCTGACAATTTACAATCACCCTCCTTCCTTCACCTCCTGCCTTGTTTTCTTGTTGCCTCATAAATAACTCAATCAAGCCACTCTGCTTGGCTTTCATACCAGGAGGCTGAAAGGGGGTAAAATTGTCATCAGACTTTAAAAAAAAAAACATGGTTTATTCAAAATCACACTGTTAAAGATGCAAAGGGCCTTTCGCTTCGTGTGGTAATGATTTTCAAATGTGTTCCTCACTTCAGGAGCAAGAGGCTGCAGTGAGGGCCTTACAGCTGTTTTCTGGAGATAATTGATTTTGGAATAGACCAGAGATGAGAGCGGACAGGCGGGGGTGATGGCGCGCTGCAGTGGGGTCCAAGCCAATTTCCGCAGGCCTTGTCCCTTTAATTACTGTGGTGCTAGAGCACGGGATGCGCCCACTCTCCCATCCAGGTAAATTAAAGCCCTTTGCTCAACCAACCCTGGTGCATCCCCCATCACCCAGTGGCCTGATGAATTTTTCATAGATTGGCCTCTCTCCTTCTCTGGGCTGCCGCTGTGGCTTGAGGCAGTGCTGCTGGTGCCTTTTCCTGTGCCCTCTTAATGCTTCCCAGCTGACAGCTTAGGAGAAAAAGTTGCGTAGGCATGGATACATCAAAGAAAGATTATACTCTCGATCAGTTTTCTCGATCAGTTTTCTTGATTCTTGCGACCTAACAAGCCATAATGGCCTACGGATCTGTCGCAGAAAGCAGATCAGCTACTCGCCCCGAATGCCTTTTGTGATGGTTTTTGCTTATTTCATTACTAGGCTATCAAGGGATTAACGTGAATGTAGTTTAAGTGGACTAGCTGCTTGTTTTGTACTCTTTGGACCCCTTATTAACCCTAACCTCTCATCTCCTAGTTGTTCCTGTCCTGCCTCCCCTTGACTCGGTTCACAATAGGCGCAGAGCCGTGCATCTTATGGAAAGTGACACGTGGTGTTAATCTCCTCATGGGGGCTGATGACAGGATCGTCTTCGCCCCGAATATGTATCAAACTGCCACAAATCACATTCCAACCCAGCTTCAATCAGATGCTTTTATCAGGAGTTTTGCCTGCAGAGTTGTTAAGCCCCCCCCATCTATTAATGCTGTTTTAACCCTAGCGCTATCCAAGGCATTGTTTGCATCTCAAGAATATCAGTGCTTGTTTGTCTTGACATACATCCTGTTTGTGTTGATTTGACCTTCCGCTGCGGTGACTTGAAATGAGTTGAGTCTGCAGCTTCCAGGGACAATAGAGCTGACAAATCTGACAGGTATTATACACCAAATAAGAGTGGAAATGCAATGAGACGTTGATTGATAGGCCTTTGTATAAATCGTCGAGTTGTGTTCCATGTGTCATTTTTAACATACTGGATTCCATATAGAGGCCTATAATACGTGTGTAAATCCAACCCAAGCTGTGGTTTTTTTGGGGGGGGGGCCTACAGTATTCTCTGTCTGGTTTTCCCACTAAAATGCAGCAATGCCAAGCTGTAGGGCCCTTGAGCAAGACACTTAACCCAGACCCTTAACCCTCCCTGCTCCAGGAGTGCTGTAACGTGGCTGACCCCGTGCTCTGACCTCAACTTCTTAAGAAGCTGGGATATGCAAAGAAAAGATTTTCACCGTGCCGTAATGTACACGTGACCAATAAAGGCTTCTTGGGCTTCTTATACGTATACTTGGGTGCAGATGTTTGCATCCGCTGTGGCTTTTGGGTGGGAATGGGAACGGACCTGGATTCTAAGTTGAAACCTTCAATCAGATAGATGTCCAGAAATGAAGCATAGGGTATATCCTGGGAGGATCTAAAACGTGATCATTACAAGTGTTTGGAAGCAATAAGAAGGGAAAATGGTGTTTCCACAGAATAAACAAAATATTTCCAGTGCATCACGATCAGTTTTGGTGACTTGGTCGCAGTGGAATTAATATCGAAACGTACCCTAATTGACCTTTGAATATAAATGCAGATCTGCGAAACCCTACCTGGTATGGTATAAGTTAAATCTCGTCATGGTCTTCATTTTGTATGCAAAGGCTATGCAAACTTTTGCACTCAACCGCACACCGTAATTATAATCACCCATAATGAGGATGTTGTCAAGTTTAAGACTAATGACCTTTATGGGTCATGGATGGAGTCGATTATTTTGCTGTGATAATTCGTGAACTCGACAGACCTTCAGAGTTTGTCCTTGGGCGATGTTTCCTTCAACGCAGAACTCTAAAGATCCTAGTAGATGTGGTTTATTCGGTGTGTCCTCTGATCCTCGGAAAGAGACTCGGGCTGCTAGGAAATGAGCGTACAGTCATGGTGCATCACTATTTAATGAGTCCAGGAGTGCAGTATCAGGGTGGGCCTGTCTTCAGCTTTCCAAAATCAGCTTGTTTGATGAGTGCATTTCCATGTCGGTCCAGTCTGTGGTTTCCCAGCACCCTGCTTTCCTGTCTGTCATATGCTATCAAACCTTTCTCCATTTCTAACCCCACCCTCAGAGAATCTCCAGGAGCTCACTGTAATACGGATATGATACCGAGGGGGAATCAGGTATCCAGGTGGATATTTTTACACTTGATTTAATGCAGCAACTCAAGAGGGTTGGACTGCTTAAGAATGATCTCCTTTTAAAAAAACAAAAAAACATCATGGCAGAACATATTCTTCTGCCCTGAACTTCAGCTGGAGCTCAGTACTTGGTTGATGGAAGAGAATGATGCATTAAGAAGGTTACGTTGCAATAACCACAAATGATTAGATTTTTTTTTGGGTGTAATAAAGATCTACTTATGTTAAACCCCGACCAGGATGGGACTGTTGCGTTGAATTGAAAGAGTGCAGAGTGAGAAATCGACTCTAGTATTAGGTTGGGACGGCAGGCTTGGAGAAACCGCCCCTGCGTGTCTGCCTGTTGATTCAGAGCTGAAGATTTTCGAAACTGTTGAGCATTTTATTTTTCAGATTTCACTTAATGACCTCAGCCCTGTTGATTGAGTGCTTGGCGCTTTTCTCAGTTGAAACTTTAATGAACTACAATGCTCTAATGTTTTTTTTTTTGTTTTTGTTTTTTTTTGGTGACCTAAGGCCTTCCCAGTTGCCATCAGGAGTGCAATAATGGAAGAATAGAATAGTGAGTGAAAAGGGGAATGTGACCTTCAGTCAAAGCATGCTCGTTTTCATAGCCTACATTGTAGCACCCTCCTGGTCGGTGAAGCCTCTCCTGAATGAAACACTTGCACCGCATGTTGAAGGGCAAAACATTGTGTTTGACCTGATGTCTAATAGCATTCATCATGCATTGCCTCCATCTGCACTCTTGGATAAAAGAACCAAATCAATGAGATGCATGCAATTGGTTGGAAGGAAATGTGATCATAAAATCATGTGGAAAAATCTCTTGCGTCTGTCTCTGCTGGGGAACGTTTTGTCTCTGTCAATCAGGAAATCCCTCATTTATCACCTTATTTGTGGATCGAGTACTTTTTTGTGAAATAGCATCTGAAACTATGCTTAATTGGCATTAATGGTTTAAGCATCAGCATACCTAGATCTGTTGTCATGGGATTACTTCTAATCGTTTTCTCTACTCATTGTGGAGTAAAATGGTTTGTATTTAAAAAAAAAATCTTTTAATGATTTGCAGCATCTCTCATCCAATAAAGCTTTTTTTTTTTTTTTTTTTTTTTTATTTGTCACCTCGATCTCCTGCTCTTTGCTATACGCGTATGGTCCGAGGTCTTTCAAAATCCTCAATTAGCCCTTGTGCTAGCATTCCATGCGCGTAGCACAATTGTTCAGTGGTTCCCTTATAGAAAGTCTGTGCCAATTCACTCCTCTCCTCTTTCTGTGGCTGAGGCTAGTGTTTTTCTCTCTTTTCTCTTGCAGAAACGCTTGGTCCCATCTGCATTATAAAAGGATGAAAGGTTGACAATCACAGTTCATCACTCCCAGAAATCCAAGGGATGATTGACAATTTCACAGGCAAAGCAAATTACAGTGGAGATTTGTGTTCAGAATTAGACCTTGGATATCGCTTTAGATGACCTTGGGGAAACATGAGCACAATGGATGAAGAATGTTTTAGTCTGATTTTGTAAATTTCAAAGCCTGAAAAGAATATATTTTATAACAGTACTTTATAGTCAGGAAATAACATTAGGTCAAAGGTGAAGTCAGTGTTAACTCTGTGTAGATCTATACAGCAGTGAAGGTTGCCTTTTTTTTTTTTTTTTTAAACAACCTGGATACTGACTAAGAACATCTGAAAAGCCTGTATAGTTTTATTAACAGTGAAAACTATAATTTGCACATGGGTCTTCTGGTGGATTACGTATGGGAAAAAAAGCAGGTACGAGAAGGAGTGAGAAGTGATGAAAAGAGAAGGAAGTACAGATTTTTAAACACTGACTGAGAAACAAGAAGGGAGTGGTTTCAACGCATGAATGTGCAATACGGACACCTGAAACTTCCACAAAGAAGCACAGGGAGCTTTACGCTATATAAGCGAGATACTATCTCCATGATCGTATCTGCTGTCGTAAAAAAACACACCTCAGACTGAAACAGCATATTTAAAGGCTAATTTTGTACCAATCTTGCTGGGCAGGTTTATGCCAAAGTCTGGTAATGATTTTCACGCTCTCTGCTGTGTCCTGCTGTGGACAGTAGTATAAAAAGTGGGCTTGACAAAGGACATTTAATTCAATATTTTTTTCTTTATCCAACTCCTGCTAGAGTGCTTATGGGTCTGACTGCTTGCGGAACTGCTTAAAATCGAGTTTCATTCCTATGGTTCTGTCCAAATTATGCTGGGTCCAAAGCAAATGGTTTGCAGAAACTGTATTCATCATCTGAAAAGTCAGGAAAAGGAATTTGATAGCATGAGGACTAAATACTGATTTATGTTTAACCATGCATGGACAAGTGGATCTTTTTAATATAATTAAATTACACAACAGACAAAGCTAAAATACAAAAAAAAACCCTATGCTTTATTTAATATTTGTATAATCATCTCACCCAGATGCCTGCATAAAGATCTCCAAATAAATTGCATCCTGGGAAAGAAATCCCTCGTTGTTTGATTAGCTAATGAGATTATTATGTTAAAAAAAAAAACACTTTATAAATATTTTAGAAATGGACTCATAAGTGTGTGTGTGTGTGTTTGGGGGGGGTTGATGGCTTTAGACAATTTGGGCGACATATAAATTTTTCATACATTCACTGGCCAGGTGACGGCTTTATATCCAGCTTAACTGATCACACGTAAATATTATTCTGACACATCCAGTGATCTCAGGCGTCTCCACATCTGCTCCTGTAGGCTATTGATTACTAATGCACCAGGCAGCATTTAAATTTGATGGACGTCAGGTTTCTAAAACCAACAGTCGCCTTGGCCTTTGCTCTTTTTATAGACTACATAATAAAATACAAATGTCAAATATGATGTAGGCCTGTTGGAAAGAGGGCGTTTCATTTTGTTTGGGGTTTTAGTTTGTTCTGTTACTTAAGGCAACAGTGTCTGTTGCAGCACAGCAAATATAAATAATAATAATAATAATAATAATAATAATAATAATAATAATAATAATAATAATAATGTAGTCTAAATATTTTATAGACAGGAAATACCTAACTATCAATAATAATAATAATAATAATAATAATAATAAATGAGCTCTTTGGTGTACCTTTGGCTACATGAACTGTACAGATAATTAAGTAGTGTTATGAATGAAATAACAAAATTGCAGACCGGCACAGATGTGCAACACCAGCCAAAAAAGGGAAAAAAATTATATAGAAAAGATCTTTAATTGTAAAAATTTCAATGACTTGAATTGTTCACTGTGCACTGAAATATTGTTGTGTGTCCGGATGATTTTGGAATGGTAGCTTACCTGTGAGAGAGGCGCAGAGCTGAAACCTCAGCCTGATAAATGGGATGCGCGAGCGACCTGTTGCTCACTGCTAGAGGTGCGTGAGCGCGCGCGCGTGTGTTTGTGTGTGTGCGCGTGCGTGCGTGCGTGCGTCTGTCTGCGTGTGTGTGCGTGCGCGCGCGTCTGTGTGTGTGTGTGTGTGTGTGTGTGTGTGTGTGTGTGTGTGTGTGTGCGTGTGCGTGCGCGTGCGCGTGCGCGCGCCGCTTTTTCATGTCCCTTTCACTGAGCTAGAAAAGCAAACTGCGCCCCAAACGCAGATCCTCTCCCACAGCTGCAGCTCACACTCCTGCGCGGAGGATCGGAGCTCCGTTCACTCGGTTCACATCCCAAATTCTCCTCTCACCTAATAAAGGCTTCAGTCTTAACATGTAAGGGGCACTGCCGGCCAGAACAGCAGGTTTCACACAGAATTAAAGGGAAAATAATGCGCTCAGTAGAAGGACTTTATAGTAGTAGTAGTAATAATAATAATAATAATAACAATAATAATAATAATAACAATAATAATAATAATAATTATTATTATTATTGTTATTATTATTATTATTATTATTGCTGTTGTTTTTGATAATGTTGTTGTTATTTTTATTAATTATCATTATCAAAAACAACAGCAATAATGAAAATAATAATAATAATGATGATAATAATAATAATTATTATTATTGTTTTATTATTATGTTCATTACCAAAAACAACAACGGCAATAATAATAATAATAAAAAATAAAAAAAAACTCAGCCATTGGGGGAGCAAACCAGCTCAACTCAATGCCGGTCCCAAGCCCGGATAAATGAGGAGGGTTTCCA
>JAQMCW010000006.1:14738516-14752438 GCA_030068335.1 Chrysichthys cranchii
ACACACACACACACACACACACACACACACACACACACAAACACACACACACACACACACACACACACACACACACAGACACACATTGGTATCACAAAGTGAAACACTGCCCTTTTGATTCTTCAACACATGCATCCGTTTTGGTGCTAGTTTGACATTGAATGTCAGCACTATCTGCTCATGTAAATACCACCAAGGCTCAGAACTACAGATATAAACCCACACACAAACACACACACACACAAAAACAGCCTCTATCAAGGTTATCACCTTCCTTTGTGCACTCATAAATACGTCTGCATTGCTCATACACATTTATGTGTACATTTATTCCTTTAGGTAATGCTTTTATCCCGAACGCCGGGTGTGCACGCTTCTGCATCCACACCCTTCTTTTTTCAGATGCAGTTTCTGCTGCGCATGTGTATACACGTGTCTGTCGGTTATCGTAATGATTTACACTGAAGATTGCGTTCTATCCTTGTGTTTGGATTTCAGCGCGGTTGCCTTCACTGTTTATCAGGTGCACGAGTTTTAAGATGAAGGAGAACAGATGCAATAATACCCTGCTCAGGAGGAACAAGACTGGTTTGCGAATTCGATTTTACCGGATAAAATGATGCTGTAATGAAATCTCGCGTGAATTTGGGCATAGCAAAAGAAATCAGATTTATGAAGTGTATGCTAAACTGCTGCCATGTGGTGTTAGTCAGATCCATAGCGAAAACAAAACTACCGTAAAGGGGCTGTGTGATTTATGACTGGGATTATCGAATAGTAATCTTCTTCTGCTTTCGGCTGCGCTCGTACAGGGTCGCCACGATGGAACCGTCTGTTGTCTGCTCATCGATTTGACACAGGTTTTCCTCCGGATGCCGTTCTTGACACTCAGTTTATCCAGGCTCGAGATCGGTAGTACCACTGCACTAGCTTGGACATCGCAGGGGACCATTCACAGTCCCATTCACACGTATGGCCAATTTAAAGTAGCTAGTTGAACTAATCTACATGTCTTTGGACTCTGGGAAGAAAATGGAGTACCTGGAAACCTCCACAGTCACAGGGAGAACATGCAACATCCGCACAGAAGGACGCCCTGGTTGATCCAGGGATTGAACCCGGGACCTTCTTGCTGTAAGGTGTATATAGGGAGCTAATCACTGCTAGCTGCACCGCGATCCCACCCAATAATAATAATAATAATTATAATTATAATTATTATTATTATTATTATTATTATTATTATTTATGTATTTATTTATTAATAAACCTTTTATTATTATTTTTTATTTATCATTATTAGTAGCAGAAGTATTATTATTAACAATAATAAATCAATAAAGTAAGTAATAATAATAATTCATAATAATTCATAATAGTAATAATAATAATAGTAATAATAATAACAATAAATAACATTAATGATAATAATAATTATTATTATTTGTATTTATTATTAGTAGTAGCAGTATTATTATTACTAATAATAATTAATACATTAATTAATAATAGTAATGAATAATAATCAATAATAAAAATAAAAATATATTTATAAAGTAATGACAATCATAATAATAATAACTCCTAGAACTTTGTCCGCATTTTGCAGTGTTACAAAAATATTATTATATAATATTACATAAAATAAAATAATAATATAATATAATAAAATAATAAAATAATAATAATAATAATAATAACTCCAAGAACTTTGTCCGCATTTTGCAATGTTGCAACCTGAACTGAAAGAGATTTCCTTGGGATTATATGTCAGGAATTAATACTAAATTGCCCATAATTTTGAAGCATTATTTATTAACCATGATGTAATGCACAGTGCCACGCAAACAGTCTTAGACACACACAAAGCAATGGTATAAAGTAAAGATGACTTCAGGAATAATTACATTCAGTCTTTCCGCTTAGAAGAAAAATACGACAACGTGCCTGCTTCTTTTTTGCAGCGAAACCCAGGCGCCTTCATTTTATTTTATTCATTAATTTGTTTGTTAAAAGTGGTCTCTTGTGTAATGCATTGTTTTCTTTACTGATATCTGAGCATTTTTCAAATACAAATCATTTAATAGAAACGTAATGAGTGGAAACCTGAAAGGTTTTTCCTTAAACTCCCTAATTCACAATTCATCAACTAAATATCGGTAACAAAATTCATCCCGAAACAGCATGCCTAAGACTTCTGCACAGCACTGTATATGTAAGTGACAGTGTAATATTATTAGTTATTATAACACTACAAAAAGTAAAAAAAAAAAAAAAAAGGTTCGCCAAAAAAAACTTTGCCAGTGCACTGTACACACCGTTTTTTTTGTAGTTAAGTGGCTTGCAGAGGCCTGTAAAATGAAGTACTAACTATGCTGAAGCACTGAAGTAACAATCTATAATGGCTGATGAATTAACCATAAATTTACTATGAATTAATGTATATTTACCAAAATAAAAACCGTTACAAAAGAAGATCCTATAATAATAATAATAATAACAATAATAATAATAATAACCATATTATCTATACGTATATATAAAATTCTTTTTGCGTTTGAAACGGAAATGCCGTACGACCACAGAACATATTATACGTGCGTATGAGCGGAAACAGCGTCACTAGCGCTGACATTTTAACTAATCACTTCGTTTGTGGACGCCATTTTTATATGGCGTCTTTACGAATCGTTATTATTTGTGTGAGAGTTATTTTACTGCTATTGAAAAGAAGTAAACACCTATTTGGTAAGTCATTATTTAAGAAAAACTTTGATCTAAATATATAAAATTCTTTTCGCGTTTGAAACGGAAATGACGCCCGACCGCTGTTTGTTGAAAAATAAAACTGGCAATGAACAAACTTATTTTATAAATACTGCACTTTATTTTTTTCGCCTTGCACTCAGTGAGCGAAGTCTCTGGGTAATCGGCTAGTTTAAAACAAAACAATGACCGTGAAGTGATTTAAGGTACAAACTGTCCACTTTCACTGCATTCTAATTTCCTACGCGGTTGCTAAACATTGTCCTAAACTACACGTAATGACTTCTGTGACGCACAAACGTCGCGAATGTTGGCTGTCTTGACTGCGATGTTCTCTCGGGCCTTTAATGCTTCTGTTTGCCGTTGCTGCGTGTTTTTGCTTTTAGTAACCCGCAGGTCAGCGTGGTCCGGCTTGGATGATTCAGCCAGGAATTAAATTAAATTGAACAGACAGGAACATTTGATTTTTGAGCCCTGAATAATGCATCTGTGCTTTTAGTAGGCGGTTTCAGATCATCATTATGTCTCTAAGCTTTGTATGTGTATATATGTGTGTGTGTGTGTGTGTGTGTGTGTGTGTGTGTGTGTGTGTGTGTGTGTGTCTGTGCATTTATTAGTTCTTTGTGAGCAGCAAATAGGACCAATTTCTCCCCAGTAACAGGATCCTGTCAAATGTTCCCACAATCATGAGATTCTCAGAGGAAGAAATAAAAAAAACCCCCACTGATTTTAGATTTGTCTGCTTGCTTAGGTGGAGGTTAGCGTTAAATTTAGAGTTAAACGTAGCATTAATTAGCTACAGCACTTATTATTATGTCGACGGAGGGTCCTCACAAAGACATAGGAAGATTTCCGCACAATGATAGGGGTGTCTGACCGTTTTGAACTTGCGGGGCCAGGTAAACGGCAACCTTTTTCATTTCGAAAAGGAAATTAAAGAGCCAAATCGGCTGTTTATGATGACTGAGATTTATGCTAATTAAGCTTAGCGTTATGTGTCTGGAAAGTTTTCATTAGTTACAGCAGATATCACCTCACGAAGATGGAAACAGTTTGCATGTTTTGTTGTATGTTTGTTTGTGCGTGTGTGTGTCCGTGTGTATGTGTGTGCGTGTGTGCGTGTGTGTGTGTGTGTGTGTGTATGTGTGTGCGTGTGTGTGTGTGCCCTAGCCGTTGCAGAGCAGCCGAAGAGACATTCTGTCCTCTGTGACACAATAAGATTATGATCTCAGGAACATAGACAAAGAACGTGGGCGGTTTCTAAAGTTCATTACTGATTACTAACTCACACGGCTTTGTGTGTGTGTGTGTGTGTGTGTGTGTGTGTGTGTGTGTGTGTGTGTGTGTGTGTGTGTGTGACTTATCTGGACTGTTTTTTTGACATGCAAGTGTTGCAGTGGCACAGCGCATATTGCAAAGAGAGAGATAGAAGCAGGTGGTGAAAATGTACAAGTGGATGGAGGTGAAAGACAAATAGTGGCGAGATTAGATGATATAGTGATTATATCTGTTATTGATAAATCATGTCTTCTTCTTCTTCTTTAATGAAAAGCTTGGCTCAAAATCAGATCTCACACATTTGTGCTAAACGACGGTGCTTTTATGCACTGCTCATGCCGTAAGCAAAATATCAAAGAGGGTTTTTTTTCTTTTTTCTTCCAGTACTGACGTTTGTCTTGTCTTTTTAGTACATCTGACGGTCTGGAAAACTTGCTTGCTCTCGTGTTCCTTTGATGTTCACTGGAAAAACTTGTTTCCTTCATGCATTGAAAATTTCCTGACATGATGAGCACTTTGTTATTTTTAGTGCCCTCTGCCTGCAATGCAATTTTAAATTTTTTTCCCCCCTCCCTGAATTTCTCCATAATTTACTCCTGGACAGTTGCTAACCAGGAAAAGCAAAGGCTATCAAATGCTTCCTCCGAGTCACGTAACGCCAGGTGACCACACCTTTTCGAACCACGTAACGCATTCAGAGCAAAGCGCTGTCCGCCTACTTCCACATGCATAAGCTCACAGATGCCCCTGATTGGCTAGCATCACTGTTCCTGCCAAGGGAGATAGAGTACACTACCACGCCTCCTTCCCTCCCTGAGAGTGAGGCCCAATTTTGCTCTCTTGAGCTCCCAGTCACTGACAGCTGTGGCAACATCAGGATTCGAAAGAGCCATTTTCAGATGATCGGGTGAACGCTTTTCTGTTTCGCCTCTCGGGAGCCCCCCTGCAATGCAAACTTTAATGAAACCATTCACCAGTAGGGCTGGGCGATATGACCTAAAATTTGTATCACGATATTTTCCGACATTTTCACGATAACGATATTTAATCCCGATATATATTATGCTATGAAAATAATGTTCAGAGACAAAAGAAGATGCAGGATATACATCTCACAAGCTCTTGTGCACACAGTAAGAATGTAATATAACAGGCCTAATGTTTATTAAGCTAATTGTACGCATCATGCTACTTTACACAGACTCTTCGCTGATGTATTCATGGGGGGTAAAAACACTGCAGCTACCTGCTCATTTCAGATGGAAAGCTGATATTTCTGCGAAATCACGATACTCTCGATATTCAGCCGGCTGACGATATGAATGGTCATATCGCGATAACGATAATTTATCGATATATCGCCCAGCCCTGTTCACCAGTCCCTCGCTTCCTCAGCAGTCCCCATTCCCGCTATTGAAGCTACACGTGCCTTATGGGTTGCCACTCAACTGAAAGAGCAGCTCTGTTCTGGACGTGGAAGGACAACACAAGCTTGAAACAAAGAAACCAGCCTGATCCACTGCATCGAAATATTCCTGCGCTACGAAAATGATTCCTCTAAAAATACCTTCATACAAAAACATAAACTGTACCTTCAACCACTTAAATCCACGGCTTATTATGCGATTATTCCGGGGCAGCCATCGACAATATTACCACGACAACGCTACTTTTTGTTTTACGTTTCCTGCAGTACTAAGAAGCAGTTTAGTCGCTGCATAACGTGTGTTCAGGTATATTATCACTACTGGTAGATAGGATCTAAAAAAACCGAGTCTTGATTTTATCTAAGTCATCTAGATGCGATCAAGCATGCACTTGTGCAACTCAAGCAGATCTCTTTTCCTCCCTGTCAGTGGCGCGCAGTGCTCCGACAGAAAAGCGTGAAACCTTTTGCTTGATGCATGAAAACCACAGGTGAAATAGACCAATAGGAATTATTATGCACTGGAACCATTAATGTTATCATGCTATTATTAGCTCATGTCTGGGTAATTACTGTTACCGTTAAGCTATTTAGTAACCGCCCAAATGCACTTATTGGTTACAGCTAGCATAGCTATCAAGTTGCTCAGGAAGAACACGCCATATTGACAGATTGCACCTTTAAAAGTCTATTAAACCAGTGTTTCATACACCATTAATACACGTTTAGCATAACGGGCAGTAAGTCATATGTCTCATAAAGAAGAAAAAAAAAGAAATCCAACAGCTAAGACATTTTGGGACATTGTGCTGTTGAGGTTTTATTAATGACTTTATTTTTATCCTAAGCGCTGAGGAGTAAGGGGTTTAAGAGCATGGAAGCTTGTAGCGTTTGCTAAGCCCAGCAACAAAACGAAAGAAATAATTTCCCGGATATTCATTTACAAATTTTGGCTGAGCTTGATTTTAAGTAAAATTCTGCAGAATGTGCATTTGGATATTAATAGTGGACAAAAGTGTGCGTGTGTGTGGGGTGGGGGTGGGGGTGGGGGGGACTGGGTAAAAAAAAACGTATTTATCGTTTCCCATTTGAATTCCAAAAGGAAACGCAAAACACGTTTAACGGCTTTCATAGAGGTAATTGGGAGAACTGGAACAAATCCCTTTTCCACGTGGTCCCCATGCAAGACGACGCATTCGTCGTTGTTCGTCTAGCTTCTGTATTCCTGCAGAGAAGAAGTTTTTCGGCTGCTCCCAAATCCCCACAGCGCCTCCTTCAGTGGACCGAAGAGGTTATAATCGCTCAGCAACAGATCCAGGCGGTAAGGAGGACGTGGAAGAGTGCAATCGGAACCACTCTCTGCTGTCTCTGCTGCTGTATGAGGACGTGATTGTCCTGGTGCAGCAAGACTGATTTGGACAGCGTTCCTCTTCTTTTGCTGCGACTTGCAGGTTTAAGTTCATTTCACAGCGATGTACAGGAATTTACACTGTTCACTGTTTGCCATGTGCTTGGAAACGCACCAGAATAGGAACCTTCATGTCCCAAAGGAACCTGATTTTCTTGGGGGAGGGCTGACATTTAAAGTTTTTCTTTCGCCATGCGTTTGTCCTTTGCGTTTTGGGTTATCGTGTAGTTATAAAATTGTCTTTATTTTTGGATTCTTCTTTCTAAGAATAAGGATAAAACGTGACGACACGGTCGTCAGGGTGTCCATTTGAGTATCGTCTTTATGCAAGTTATGTGCACTGCTTAAGCATGAAATTTTGGCAAAACTGGTTGTACACAAGTTACGGCACCCCGAGATAAACAAAGTCCGTAAAGTATGTTATTCAATAAGTGCTATAAATCTTTCGGTCAGTGCATGGGAGCTAACCGAAACGCCATGTAGTCATGCGAACATGAGGAATGCACTTTAAGTTTAAGATGTTCACACAGGCAGGGAGAGAAACCAAGCATGGCCAGACATGCTTTAACAAGAACTGCTCCTCGGCCTGTGCTAGTGATTGACAGGGAAGTTTCAAAAGAATGTCAGGAATGTCCAAGCCTGGCAATGAGGAAACCTGATTGGACATAAAGGAGCTGTATTTATAGTGTGCAGATGTTCTTAAATACTGTAGGGCTAAAGGAGGTTGACCACATGCTTGACACACAAAAAAAAAAAGAAAGAAAAAAGGAAGAAAAAAAACCTCTGAATGCAGCAGAAAGAATGATGGTGTCCCGTCTGGGTCAGAGAGACCACACTCGTACCCCCGCGTCTACACCCAGCCTTTGAGGGAAGGAAGGTCTTATCAGGGGGAAGCAGATCTCCACCTCCCAGCATGAAGCCTTGCTTTAATTATTGCCTCAAGTTCTTGAGATTGTTCAGTGGTATTGTGTGCATGTGTGTATTGAAGCACCTCCCTTTGCTGGTGTTAGATCTGAGATGTGTTTGGTTTCTCATGGTGAATTAGTTCGGAAGAGGAGGAAAATTAGGATTTTTTTTTTTTAAGGTATTTGGTGAGTTCCATTACATTACAGCAGGGCTCACCAACCTTTTTGAAGCTGAGAGCTACTTCTTAGGTGCCAATTAATGCGAAGGGCGACCAGTTCGACACACAATTCTGAAATAACACATTTGCTCAATTTACCTTTAATTGACATTTTCAAATTCACACCAAGGCAAGTGTGATTAAAAAAAATAGCAACAAAAAAATTAGACGCAGGTCACTGGTGAGTAGCGCTACGGTGAGCTATTTTTAGAACAGGCCCGCGGGCGACTCATGTGGTCCTTGCGGGCGACCTGGTGACCCCATGATGGTGACCCCTGCATTACAGTCATCCGGCGGACGCTGTTATCCAGATCGACTTACGTTTATCTCATTTATAAAAGTGAGCAGTTGTGGGTTAAGGGCCTTGCTCAAGGGCACCAGCAGTGGCTAGGATTTGATCTCCCAACCTTCCGATCAGTAGACCAACGTCTTAACCCCCTGAGCTACCCCCTCGTCCGAGAAGATCTACATATAATAAGATTACAATCGAAACTGCATCGATTTCATGCTTTTAATGTGTCTCATTGGCAGGATGCTCGATCAGACAGCTAAAGGAAGACGTGCAGATGGACACTCTGTATCTGAAGTCTCTGCAAGGCTTCATTGCCGTGGTGACGTCCGAAGGAGACATGATCTTCCTATCAGAGAACACCACTAAATTCATGGGTCTCACACAGGTGAAGCTTTTCATCCTCCATGTGTGTATCACAGAGGTAGCCTGGATGCGGTAGTTGTGTAGTCTGTCTTTCTCCGTCTCTCTCTTTGTCTCACTTAATTTTTTTTCTTTTGTGGTAAAACTTTACAGGTGGAATTAATAGGGCACAGCATTTTTGATTTCACCCACCCTTGCGATCATGAGGAGATCCGAGAGAACCTCAGCGTTAAGGCAGGTGTGTAATTCTCGAGTCGTCGTTTCCTTGGTGTCTTGAGACGTGCAGATCAAGCTTTAAAGCCTGAGAGAGCTCGATTCTGACGAACCTCTGCGCATAGGAGCGATGAAGATGCCCTTGTGCTTGATGTCTTATCGCCATTTTGATGATGCATTTGTTCCATTCCTCGAGTGGGCCTTTCTAAGGATTTTTGCTCTCTTAACATGAGAGCCCAAGAACATAGTTGTAAGTGAGTAATACTGTGAGTTTAACAAACCAAATGATGGAAATTCTGCATGCGTGTTTGGACAACGAGGGCAAAAAAACAAAAAAAAAAACAACCAAAAAAAACCACGTTTTTTTTTTTTGAGGTTAATGAATTTTCCCTTAATGGATTGTAACAGGTAACAAATAACCACGAGCTGGGATGTAGTTAAGATGATAGAACGCTCTTATAGAGCAATGCTTCGTGCTGTTTGTTTAATAAGGACATTATTCAACAATGGTGGGATAAAAATGGGGATAAAAACCAAAATGCTTTGCTTTGTATTTCTACAATCACTGTCATATTTGACCCTTGGATTAGGTATAAATTCTTTCTATAAATTTAACTGTATACGCCAGGTAGATCCCGCCGGCGGCGGAATGGAAATGGACTGATCACAATTCGGTTTTTCTTATGTGGGGTGGATAGTGTTAAATTGGGTTAAGAGTCGGTAACTGGGAACAGTCGGCTATAGCTTACATTTTACGGTAAGACATTTTTATTGACAAATCATACAGTAAGGCCTTTTTGCCCTGTTTATGGGGGCAGGCCTATTCTGGATTAGACCCCTACGGTCAGGATAGAAATTTTTTTGCCATAGGATAAAGATGACCCATCAAAAGAATTTATTTATTTACTTACGTACTTACTTTCCTATATATTTGCAGTGACTCTTCCCTCTAAGGGGACAAGTGCACACAAACAGGTGTCCGCAAAAGAGCCATCTGTTTTACCTTTAATTTGTCGTCTGTTTGTGTATAATAAAATTCTATATAAAAATGTAGGAAGTAAATGTCGCTTATCATTTTTAATTCTGTCGGAAGCTGTACGTCTGCTATATTTTTTGTATTCAAAGTGGTGTGTTTACGAGCAAACCCAGGGGCAAAGTCCTAATAAATGGGGCGTGTCACCACAAACTGAGTGAAGTGTCACAAAAGTTCATTCGGGGAACTTTTAAGGTTTGAAACAAAACCTTTTTGGTGTTGTTTTTCTCGTTTTTTCCCCCTAAATACACTCCTTAATCTGTAATGTATCAGTCACGCAAATATTATACTCTATAAATCAACCAATAAATATGACTTTGCAGGCCAAATGAATGTGTGCTATGAGTTCATTTCTGTTTACACGCCGCAAAATTTACAGTTCATTTTTAGACGATGATGATGATGATGATGATGATGATGATGATTCCCTTAAACATTTTTCACTAATGTGTCCGTACTGGTTGCGCCAAATTTAACCGGTGACTCTTTACTTTAAAGATGACGATCTGTCGATTTTGAATATCCAGTGAAACGACTAATATTTATTTTTTTTCGACTCATTTTGTGGTGACATGCCATATATGGTGTTAAATTTGGTGAAGAAATGGGATTCTGATTCTTAAATCCTGATAAGAAATGGCTTGAATGTGGCTGTTAGGGCCAGCCTATGGCAGGAGACATAAGGAGCTGAGCACAGAGAGAGATTTCTTCATGAGGATGAAGTGCACCGTCACCAACAGAGGACGCACAGTCAACCTTAAATCAGCCAGCTGGAAGGTAGGCGCATATGGGTTGCAGGACATAAAAACGCACGTAAACACAACTCTTGTGACACAACCATGTTCCTTGATGATCATTAGCCATCAGTGAAAGCCTGTCTATTTTTTTTTTTGGAACGTCATGTCTGATGTAGCGTATGTCTACCCTCAGGTGCTGCACTGCACAGGGCACTTAAAGATGTACCCCAGCCGGTCCCCTCATGTTTTGTGTGGGTTTGCTGAGCCCCCACTGACTTGCCTGATAGTGTTGTGTGAGCCCATACCTCATCCGTCCAGTGTGGACACACCAGTGGACAGCAAGACCTTCATGAGTCGACACAGCATGGACTTGAAGTTCACCTACTGTGATGAGAGGTATGTAGCACTATTCTGGCTGCTGAGTATTTCAGACACACTGCTGAGTACTGAGTATTTTAGAAACAGCTGATTTTATGGGATCTCCCGAACAGAGAACTTAAGAGGTTACAAAGAATGGTGAGGGGAGAAAAAAAATCCAAAAAACATTAATTCTGGAGGTCTTGTTGATTATACAGAGATAAATGGGATAATAGCCATACTCATTTGAGCTAAGGAAACTCAATGCACTACTCTTTACAGCTGTGGTAAGCAGAAAAGTACCTCAGAACACACAACACAGCAGTTCTTGAGGCTGACAGGAGCGGAACCCAATGTGGTCTTCTGCCAAGATAGGAAAAAACGCTGAGGTGTCAGATTAAGCAGTGTTGGAATAGGTGGAAAGTGTGCTTATAGTAAATAAGTATTTTATACTAGTCATATATTAAAGAACCCTGGAATGAACCATTCAGTCTTTCCACATGCAGTATGTCCTGTATATCACTTAGGGGTATGTTGTACATTCTGAGTGTTGTGTATATGTGACCCGGGCTGGCATAATGAGTCGGAGTGCGCATGGGGTAATTACGAGCCTAGAGGCAAAACATGGTTTTGGTTGAAATGAGATTTTCTCAAAAATGAGTCCATAAAGCTGCCATTTATTGATCCGCATGATAAAACAGCAAGAAAAACACCCCAAACGACTTTTATTTTAAGGTTTTGTTCATTATGTTCATTCGTACGTCTTCATTGATTAGTCCTTTGTCGGAATATTCCTTGATAAATCCGTGTTTTTCACCGCGCGCTCGTGGAGAGACGGGGGAATCCCCCTACCCGTGTTTGGAATCGTTGTGAAGCGTAGTTCCTCTACTTCCTGATAATACACATGGAATTCCTGATGACGCTTTTACGAACCAATGGGAAGCGAGTTTCCAAACCTCATTAGACGTGGTCGACTTCAGTTGGACGTAACTCGGGCATTTTTTGGCCGATTTCAACAAACCATGCCGCATTTTAAAGGTCATTAGATGGACAATGTGGAAGTAATAATAACTCACTTTTGAAAATTTCCTCATTCCGACTCATTACACCAGCATGGGTCACATATCTGTGTGAAGGATTAAAGTCAAGTTAGGATTAAATTTCTTATTTTCACTGAGTATTAGACTCATGTGTATCATTATTATGTAAGAAGGGAAAGCAGTTCGGATTGTCTTTGTTTAGAGTTGGCCAACCACTGTGGGAGTGACCGCTACCAGCTTACATAACCAGCATGGAGTGCTAACTTGACCAACAGATGGAAAAAGTCAGTCTGCCACCAAGGGGGCAGGGGGTAGCTCAAGGGACTAAGACATTGGACGACTGGCCGGAAGGTTGGGAGTTCAAATCCCTTAACTTCAAAATGCTCAGTTGTATAAATAGGATAAAAATGTAAGTCACTCTGGATAAGGGCGTCTGCTAAATGACTGTAATGTAATCCGTGACGACTCTAAACGTATCTGAAATGTACAGTGAAGAAAAGCCTAAAAGTGTGACATACTGTATATGTCTCGCTGCTATGGTTGTTGCATGCTGGTACATAAATACCTGACACGTTTCTTAGAGAGTACGGGAGCTTATTGATTTGGCAATGTAAATACAGTATAACTGATATTTTCTGTGACTTGTTAGCTTTCCTATGGCCACTGGTTTTATGAAAGAAAAGAGGCAGCTATGTGTGAAGCCTGTAGTTTGTGTTAAAAAGGAGTTTAGCAGTAGGAAATGTTAGCACAAAAATGAACGTCACGAAAAGGTCAAAAGGGTAAGAGGAGAAAAAACATTAGGATATCGATCAGTGAGATAAGTCGTGTGTTGATTGACATCTCGTTTCATAGCTGCCTTTAATCATGCTAATGTACGTAGGTGGGCTCATAACTGCTTTTTGTACAGTCCTGAAATCAGTTAAACAAAGCAAGGGCAGTGGCTCAAAAGCAACAATATGCCCTTCATCGACATACAAGTGTATAATAAAAAAAACGGAGAGGGGGGAAAAAAACTCCAGGGAGAATGAGCGAGAGAAGGATTTATTTTCTCCGAAAACAAAAAGCCCTGATTGTCAACCGTTGGCACTAAAGAGGGAAAGGCATTTACTTTGGCTTCTCTTGTCTCATTTAGTGAACTGATTGCTTGTCATGTCTCTCGCCAGCTTATCGCAGGATCTGAGGCTAGATTTGTTAATGCTTGTTTTCTTTTCTTTTCTTTCTTTCTTTTTTTTTTTTTTACTTTTGTGGAATTTGTGGCCTATGCACCAAAGTTCTACCAGCCTTGTCAGCACTTACACCACAATACGTCTGTATTCAAGATATACAGGGACATGGTTAGAAAATGATAGTTTGGGATTTTTCGATCGCTTGAAAAGGGGTTGGAGGTTTGGAGTTTAAACAGACTGAGGTAATTACGTAACGCTGTTTTGCAGTGTGAGAAATCTGATGGGCTACACACCAGAGGACTTAGCGGGGCGCTCTCTCTATGACTTCTACCATGCACTGGATGTGGACAATATGACTAAGAGCCACCAGAACTGTGAGTACATACTTTAACCTTTAGCTACTCTATGCATTTGAAGTACAGTGGAACCTTGGATTGCGACTAACTCGGTCTGCGAGTTTTTCGCAAGACGAGCAAAAATTTTAATACATTTTTGACTTGGTTAACGAGCGAGGTTTTGCAATTCGAGTAGTATTCGTCTGCCGAGCCTCACGTGATCACAACTGCTCTCTCTCGCTCACTGCAGGATTGTGGCTTCCGCGCTAGCATATACTATTAGTGTGTGTGTCACTCATCTGTTTAATGATGATGCAATGTCGCATTTCTGTGAAATCCTCAAAAGGAGGCAAAAGCAGCCATCATTGGATAGTTTCCTTGTTAAAGT
>JAQMCW010000006.1:14781846-14792922 GCA_030068335.1 Chrysichthys cranchii
TAAGTCTAGTGGTAAAAGAAAGCGTCTCAATCTTAGTATTGGCCAGAAATTGGAGCTCATTAAGAAGTCTGGTGTTTTTGACTGAGAGTATGGTGTGAACACACAAGGGAAATGACCTTTTACAATTGTATTTATATATATATATTTATTTACATTAGGATTTAATGTCCTTACCTATTTATGTTGGTCGTTATACTGCTTGTCATGTACAGTACTTGGGGAGCACTTTTATGAACCTTAGTGGGGTTTTTCCTTGGATTTCCACTATTTTAACACACACACACACACACCCCTTCACATCATCGGACTATTCATGTCAACGGACAACCTCTCCCCCCCAATTAGTCCGTTAATGAGAGGATCGGCTGTACACTGAAACAAACCAGGAAACAAATGAAGGAATGTATAGTAGGCAATCAAGAAAATAAAGAAAGCGTTTATCGTCCATCCGTCCATTACTTTGAGTGAGAGGTCACTCTGGGCAGGTCACCAATCTATGACCGGGCTTACATAAGTACAGTACTGTGAAACACTTTTCTTCGCACAGCTTGGCTTGTTAGGAAGCTGGAGCTCAGGTTGTTCGCCATAATACAACACCCCTGGAGCAGAGCTCACTAATAACCTCTCATGGCAGCTTGGTGCTTCTGTGATTCAAACTGGAAAGCGCTGGATCCGCAGCCTAGATCCTTAACCCCTGGACCGCCATAAGTCCCTCAGCAGTACCAAAAAAAAAAAAAAAACCTTACAGTTCTTAATGTGCCATTTTAAAAAGCCTAGTGAGTTCTTCATTGTCAGTTATTCAGGTTTTTTGTGTGGATTTAAGAACGCCATAAACGTGGTAGGTGAAGGTAACCTGCAGTGCATAGGCATAGCGGCTTAATCACAGAAAATACACACGATATTTTGAAGCTTTGCGCACAGATACTATATAATGCTATGTGTAACGCTTGTGCTTAGCTTGATACGCACCTAACCTGCGAACTGTGATGCTGTAGATCATTGCCGAGGGAGCGAACGGCCCCACCACCCCTGATGCTGACAAGATCTTCGTGGAGAGGAACATCATGGTGATCCCGGTGAGATTCTCCCCTCAGTGTGCCCTCAAGTAAAGACTGCGATGTATTGTATTATTTTAACAGCATGGATCATGGACACCATTGCTGTTCAAGTTCTCCTGTAGAATTTTGATGTCAAATACTATTATAGTCCCTGAACTTTGTGCTAACCTAGTTTGCGTCTGATCTAACTATAGGACATGTACCTGAATGCTGGGGGTGTGACCGTCTCCTACTTCGAGTGGCTGAAGAACCTGAACCATGTCAGTTACGGTCGTCTGACCTTCAAGTACGAGAGGGACTCCAACTACCACCTGCTGAGTGAGTTTTTTTGTGAAACTCCCTTAAACGAACACAGTGTTCATCCCCTGTGTTTTAATTACTCAGAGGAAGAAGACAGCTACATCCATCTCGGCTTAAGGCAGGCATTCGTCTCTCTCCTAATTATTATTTGTCATTAAGGAGGAGGGTTACTTCACTTACTTACAGTTGCTTTCATGTTGTCTATAGCAGTGATTCCCAACCACTGTGCCATGGCACATTAGTGTGAGATCATCAGGTGTACCATGCAAAATCATCCTAAATTTCTCCTAATGGATCTGAAAATGTGTATTTATTTACTGCAAATATTTAGTCTTCATTCATCTGTGTGACAGTGACCGGCAGAACAATTAAGTACTCTTCCTCTAGGTGGCAGCAGAAGGAGAATTAGTCTGCGTATCTACCCATTACACATACCTGTGTGACATTTTTGTTAGGCGAAACGCTGTCAGATTTTTCTACCGTAAAATATGTGCCATGGGAAACATCGGTCTATAGTTTGAGCAGCTTCTGTTGTTGTTTGAACGTTTTCTAAGGGAGGTCCAGCATGGTCTGTCGTAGAGGAATAAAACCCAGATGGTGACACGGTCAATCCGACATTCTTAAAATTATTCGTCTTCTGCCGCTTAATCCTGTTCAGGGTCACGGGGGGAAGCTGGCGCCAATCCCAGCGGACATCGGGCGAGAGGCGGGACACACCCTGGGCGGGTCGCCAATTCACCACAGGGCGACACACAGAGACCAACAACCATTCACACTTAGGGGGAATTTAGAGCAGCCAATTAGCCTAATCCCCCACTGTGCATGTCTTTTGGACTGTGGGAGGAAACCGGAGTACCCGGAGGAAACCCACGCGAACACGGGAAGAACATGCAAACTCCACACAGAAAGGCACCTGTGCCGAACCCGGGGCTCGAACCCAGGACCTTCTCGCTTCTCGCTAACCACTCAGCCACCGTGCCACCCCATTCTTTAAATTATTCATTCATGTTCAGTACCTGCATCGTGTCCTCTTTGGAGCATTTTCGTTTATTTGTAACCCAGCAGTGCAGAGGTAAAGAGCCAGGTTCATTTTTAAATCCACCCTACACAACAGAACCTACATCAGTCTAGTGCTCACCTTAGACTCTTGGTCTGCACCGGCGTCATCAGGGTGGTGCTGTTTGCCCTTCAGCGACATGAACATTCCTACCGTCTCAGTGGAAGGTGTGTTTTCATGAACACAAAGCCAGATATAGTTTTCTGTGGTTGTCTTGTTTGGGTTTTTTTTTTTGTTTTTTTTTTTTTTTTTTTTTTTTTTTTTTTTTTTTTTTTTTTTTTTTTTTTTCTTCTTTTCTGTGTAAGGCATAGCTGCTGGATGGCTGTTGGTACAACATCAGAGCTAAAAAAAAAAAGTAGGAAAGAGGAGGACCGCCATTGTCAGATCTTGATCTTCGCAGAAATTCGAGACTTGCGTATATGCATCCGTGTTCTTGTTCGAAATGAGTTAGCGAGGCATTAAAATGGAGGAAAGCACGATCTGCGTCGTAAATCATATCCTCCTGGTGTGGAGTGGCTTGTAAGTTTAATTTTTAAGGGAGTCCTATGTAGTGTATTAACAAATATCAATACATATGGAGCTCACTTTTTATACAGCTTACCATTTCATGCGGCAAGCACACGAGCGTTTTATTGCCGTGATGACAATAGGCGGGTTTCCACCGCAGCATCGTGCAAAACGGCAGCGACGTATTATTAAAAATATCGACAAGCCGCAGTTGCGCATGGTCTATATTGCCATGGAGTTATGTTGTGCGATTAAAGCTGGGTTATCATGACACCGAGCGGTCTTTTTTCAAAAAGGCAGCGTTGGCATTTGCTCTTCATGCCATGATGTGACTTGAATATAAAAAATGTTTTCACTTAAATTTTGCAAAATGTTGCTTTCTTGAGTCATCTGCAGAAAACCACCTTTTGGGAAATATATACACTCCATTACACATTCATTAACTAGCTAGCTAGCTAACTAGCTAGCTCACAATTTCAAATTGTGCCTTAAGCAGATTAATGGAAACACTGCTGCTTTTTAACCTTTTCGGGCCATTTTCATGTTTTTGCATATTTTCTTAAATTTGCCCTTAAAGGCACTTGTAATAATATAATGCATTTTGTGTGTTTTTATATCACAACATTGAGAACAATCTCGGAGCTCTTTTAAATGAAGTTCCATTTGACCTAGAGCACTGTAAAGAGACCGTTTGAGCCATAAAGCTGTTGAAAACAAACATAAAACAGTTGAAAAGTAGTCCTTGCTTAAAAAAAAAAAAAAAAAAAAAAAAAAACTCCCGAAATCGCTGCAGCAACTTCAGAAAGTCATTTTATTGCACGTCTGTCGCCGACGTCTCCACTCTTCAACCGCATGAACTGAACAGCTCTGCGCTCAACCGAACGATATCTTCGCCTCATAACTAACCTCTCTCTCTTATCATCTCATGATGAGGGAGAATGGAAAGACTACAGTTTCACACAATGTTTGAAGCGTATTTCTGCACTGTGTTATCATAAAGAGATTAAGAGAAACCCAGGAACGTGTTCGATTTGACGCTGGGGCGCGTTCGTCGGCTCCTGAGGGTTAATACGCTTCATGTAAATGCAATACCATAAAGCATAATCTTCCTTCTTATTGCCACAGTGGGAATCTCTCAGATTCCCACAGAACACTGATGCATTACTTCGGTCTCGACCCTCCTGCAGCTATTTCATAGGATGCCGCTCATCACTTCACTCATTCGTGCATTCGTGTCTTTCAGTGTCTGTGCAGGAAAGTCTTGAGAGGAAGTTTGGAAAGCAAGGTGGTCCCATCCCTGTGGTCCCCACTGCAGAATTCCAGGCTCGTGTGGCGGTGAGTATCCGAATGCGTGTGTGCGTGCGTGTGTGCGTGTGTGCGTGTGTGCGTGCGTGCGTGCGTGTGTGCGTGTGTGCGTGTGTGCGTGCGTGCGTGTGTACCTTGGCACATTAAAAGAATTATTCAATGCAAGCTAAGCATGAATTATGCTCAATAGAATTACAAAGCACAAGCGTGCCATAAAAGTTTGCTAAACTTCGATAATTAAGCTCATTATGGAGGGTTTGTAAAATCCAAGCAAAACACATTGAAAACAGGAAGCGATGATGGCTTCCTCCCCCCACTTTTTTCTTTTTTTATTACACTATCTGATTGTTTTACTTCTTTCAACAAATTACGTTCGTCATATCATATCATGCGTTGAGTAGGAGGATCATATCCAGATGGAGTTTATCTACAAAAATGAAAGTGCAACCACGCCCAATTCAGATTTACAACACACGCATTTGATTTCCGTGAAGAGTTTAAGACGCATTATAGCCACAAGGGCGAACACGGCGGTTTCTCCAAGCCACAGAATAACACAAAACCCCACCCAACACCTGTGAATGATGGGCGTGACTAATTTGCATATTAACCTGAACTGGATATCAGTTGGGCCAATCAGAGGTGCAAGGGTCAATGCAGTGTGAAGGATAAACCCTTTTCAGGACCAAATAGAAATAAAGTATAAGATTATTTCCTTTCACTCAGCTACTTGTATTGAGTAAAAATCGATGAAATAATTTTGTGTACAGCGGTTTTCAGCTGGCTGAAGGCTTTTAGTTGTGTGAATCAAGTCTGACGGATACGCTTACACGGTAACGCATGTTTTCAAAAACCGTCCTAGTCCGTGGAGTTTCAATAAACCCGTAATGAACTCGTCGCTACAGGTCGATCATCACATTTATTTGGTAGACGATTAACGAGTGCTGGTTTATTATATTCTAGTCTAATACAGTTTCGCTATAATTGTAGGGGGCCTCCGAGAAGGACATCGTGCACTCTGGTCTTGCCTACACGATGGAGAGATCCGCAAGGGTAAGTGATCCTGTGATTGAGGTTTTCATGCTGAACACAGGAGTTTGTTTAATCTAGCTCTAAGGACTCCGTTTCTGGTGTTAAGGAGGTAGACGCTCTGTTTGTGCAACCTCAGCACGATTTAAAAAGGAACTTGGTGACGGTTCTGCTGCAATGCTTGGCAGTCTGGGAAGAGCTGTTGGATGTCATTGCAGATGAATGTTGGCGAAGAGCCAGTTTCCCAATATAATAAGACCAGAATGACTTGAATAGCAACGTGATGCTCTTTGTAAAGGAGGGCAGGCCGTATGAGTCTTCTCTGTGGAATGATGACTACAGGGTGTACAAACGCCTCTGGGGCTTTTCACGCTTTTAATATTGAGCTTGCTTTAGCAGTCCTGGGCATCTGTGACCAAATTCTCCATTGATTAACTAGTCTTTCAAGGAGGAAGCAATGTGTTCTTGGTGGTTATGCAAGAAGACCAAATCATTTTGATATTCAAAAGCATGATCATCTTTTTGTCTTTCGCAGCAAATCATGCGTACGGCCAACAAGTACAACCTGGGTTTGGACCTCAGGACAGCGGCTTACGTCAACGCCATTGAGAAGGTCTTCAAGGTGTACAATGAGGCTGGTCTGACCTTCACATAAATCCTAAATCTCCCCGATACCAGCTTATTCATATTCTCTATACCGGCCTTAGACCAACCCTGTGCCCCATATATCCCTCAGCCTTTTGTCATTTGTTTCGTGTTCACAATGACACCTGGAGTAGCTCCATGTTATTCAATTAAATTCAACTAAATATTAAATTACCCCACTTATGTTGCCAAGTTTTTCCGTAGAGTTTGTCCTAATCAGGCTGTAATTTCTGCCTGAAAACAAGCTGCTCGGTATGTCCCGGAGTACGTCATGTTGTTGTGCTGTTATTCAATTCAAGTGTATCACTTTACAGTGTTGGCTTTGTACTAAATTGTCATTAACCAACGTTTACAGTATTGGCTCCTCTTCCACTGTGCAAATGAGATGTACGTTGTATTTCATCTGAAAGCCCTCGAAACAACATTTTAATTCATTTTATTCGTATCATTCGTTGGCCCAAAGCTTGTGATACCCTTCCATACATCACCGCCCCACATTGAGTATTGAAAGATAGCACTAAAGATACCATAGAGCAGGAGCATTGTCCACCGAGGAATTCCGTCTTTGTATCAGTAATTCAACATTCATAAAATACCTTGCGTAGGGAAAAAAAAATTCCATCCAACACACTGGTCTTGCCGTTGTCATGGAGACGTGCTACATCTAAAATCTTCGATTTAAAATGTCCGAATAGGAGATCCAGTGGATTTGGGGACACTCTGGGGAAAGTGTGCGAGAGTGAGTGAGCGAGTGTGTTTGTGCAAGTGTGTGAGAGAGTACCTGATGATGGGGGAACAAAACCATTCACAAAGTTCATCTACAACAATGTGGAAATGTGCTTTGGAAAACAATTTGTATTGTATTGTTGAGAATAAAGAAATTGAAACGACGTTTTTGTTCCACTGATGTTTTAATTAAACACTTTTTAGCACAGGAAACATAATGATATGATATAATCAGACATTTAAAGTGTGTTTTTCCAGGACAGCGTATGCAGGAGCTGGTTGTTCATTCAGATATGGTTTAGATCTAGAAAGAACTACAAAGCTGATACATGTTCCCAGTTGCAGGTATGAATACGACTGAAGGATAAGGTTGCTTTGTTTTTTATTTTATTTGAGAAGGTTCTTTAGGAAACATTAAACGTACAAAGTATGATTGAAAATCATTTGAACAGGTTCTTCCCAAAATTGAGTGCCTGATCTGCTGCTTGGTCAGCTGCCTTATCTGCTGCTGCTTTGCCAATCGCGCCGCTCAGCCTGTCGCCCATGCCTGCAGTAATCACAGCCTTATTACACCACTCATATACACACATTGATCACAATGAAAAAGTTCATTCCAATCCTATAACACGGTCTACCACTGCTTTTGTTTCTAATTTTCTAAATGACTCGAAGTTTTTTTTTTTTCTTTGAATAAACAAATGATATCAGGTGAAAATTAATATAATTACCTCCCGCCTCTTTCTTGCCCTTGGTTTGTTGTCCTCCCATCATCCCTCCAATTTTTTCTTTGGCAACATCAGCTTTTAAATAAAACAGAATTTAGTATTCCAGCAATCCGGTGAAACGACATTTTAAAAGTGGACACTGCACAAAAATGCCGTGCAAAATTCTACCAGCATGCAAAATGCCGGTCGTCGACAAATTTCATAGGACTGTACCAAGCTTTGTAAGATTTAAATAAAATAATAATAATAATAATAATGTGTAGTGAGAACAATGATGCTAAGCTAGAGAACACGACTACCGGTCGTGTGGTCTCACGTTATATCTATAAATTCCTTCATTATTTAATTCAACTGTTTCCCACCATGAGCGTAAACTCATAAATATCTGTTTAAATGTCTTGACTGACTCACCTGCCTGATCGATGGCCTGATTGACCTTTCCATCGAGGCCCCCTTTGACAAAGTCCATGCTGGTGAGTTTAGTCTTACGGTCGATGAGTGACAAGTCAGTGTCTCTTTGTGTGTGTTTGTGTGTTAGGAAGAGAACAGCATGCTTTTTATAGAAGCCAAACTCCCCAACACACCCATACGGGCGTAAAAACACAACGACTCGCAGTGTTTCCTCCTTCGCTACACACAATGCCCAGTCAGTGCTTTCTTCTTTCCCCCTGTTTGTGTAAGTAAATGTACCGTAGATGCATAGTGAGACTCAGGGAAAGTGTATTGAAGCCCCCAGACTCACACTGGACCAGCAAGCGTTGTGTTTTGATGACTTAAATCAAGCTCCTTAATAGATCCTTGTGGAGAAATTCTCTAAATATATAGAAATTACTATTTAGTACTTGCAGTGGCACATTTATATAAATAGATCAGTTGCATTATGTAGGAGGGAAAAAATGAAATATGTGGACTAATTCGGTTACGTAGCTGCAAATGTGGAGAGGACAGTTTTTTTCCATTCTTCTCCCCCTTCGAACATCTCGATGACTCAGGTTCTCCGTATGGGCGGCTTTATGATGAACAGGAATTACAGGCTCGCCCTGAAAGCGCAGGTATGCCCTGCTATAAGATTGCTGCCTTGTTAAAAAAAAAAAAAAAAAAAAAGCCACCGAAAACAAACATACCTGATTCGAATGCAATGCTTATATACGGTTAGATTTCCAGGGCAGTAGACGTAATTTGAAGGTTGTAAATAGTGGAATTAAATTTCATTTAACAAACATTTGAAATGATACAGGGCTTGCGAAAATGCCTCACTTGGTATCCTGATTTGTGTGAACGGGAGGGAGTGTGTCCCGTTGGGTTTGGTTTATTTCTCACACGATGGCCTGTATTTGTGTTTAGGGTGCGGTGTGCCAGTTATTTTGATGCTGGGTTTCTTTTGGAGTTTCTGTGGTTTAATGAAACATCCTGCATGACCAGGTCATAAAACAGCTTGACGGCTTGAAGAAGACTATTGTACCGTCTTCTGTCACAAACCACCAACAACAACAACAAAAAACAGCATCCATGCTGTTTCTTCTAAATAATGCAATAACAAAACATCTGATTTGTGTCACTATTAAGACTTTTATACTGCCCAATTGTCCTGCACGCTGGAGCTGGAGGTGACAGACAGGAGATAAATATTACACATATTGCGTAGAATACCAGTGACTTCTTATAAGGTAATCACCGTACAACTGCTAAGCTTAAAATATGAATTTATATGAAAGTTGTAGTGAAATTCTCTTACTTAAAGGGACTTTGAGTGCTGGAGATAAAGCATGTCCATGACCTGACTTTCCAGTCTGCTTGATTATTTATAAGGTTAACGCTTTAGTCATAGGAAATGTATTCAGTGAAAGAAATAAGCTTTATTTATTTATTTTTACTTTTAAGTGAATACTGTGTTTTTTTTATGTCCAAAAAACCCCTTTTATTTATACTGTATATCCAAAACTCAAATTCATTACCAAGCAATGTAGTATAAGTCATGCACATGACCAGAAAACCTAATCAGAAATCAAATATCTGGTAAATAACCAATATTTACCATTAGCTGAATGATTGAATTTATATTAGCCATAGCGATGCTATTCCAAGCTAATATTAGCAAAGAAAGCAGTCTAAATACAGAATATATTTCTGAATATAGAACCAAACCTTGCTCATGACATGAAAAGAAAAATACATACATCATGTTTTACAAGTTCATCCCCACAATATCTATCCATTGCTGTGTTACAATTAAACTAAAATGAAAGAATGAATACACTATAGGTCAGAAGTTTGGGCCCACCCGTGCATGAAAAAAATACTAATAATAAATATATGATACACTGCCTGGTCAAACTTAATACATTAAAACTAACATTCGACAATATATTAGAAATACTTAAAACAAATGTAACAGTTTTGAAGTGGAATGTAGCAACATTAACAATAACAATGTACATTGTAAGTGCAATTTCACAAACGCGAGTGCCTAAGTACGAGTTTCATCCAAATATTGCCTTTATCACAGCAATTTGTTGAATTTTTTGCAAAGCAATTTTTGGAAATAACTTGTGTCCGAACCCTCCCAGCGCCCTTTCAAGCATGCAAACAGTTCTGTCTCATTTCCTGGACCTCTTTTTGAACTTCTCAGTCCAGCTTGTCCCACGCCAACTCAATGGACTGAGACATACTGTAATTCTCAGAAGAATTAAGTGATACTCTTCTTTTTTCATGATCCCTATAATTTGCGCCAAGTCTCCAGACCTTTCTTCCACAAACCACCCCATACCATCACCAGTCGACCTCCGTGTTTCACTGTAGGAACAATACACTCTGTCAAATGGCAGATGGGGGTTAAGGGCGAGAACAAACAAAAATTCCGACTTATCAGTTGTGATAATCAGTTCCTACAAGCTGTAAAATATTGCAAATCAGTCAAGTGAATTTGTTTGAAGTATTTCTGATATTTTCCTGGAATAAAAGTTCCCCAAATTAGGGCTTTGGGGCTCTGTAATATAAAGAGTTTTTTTTTTAACCAAGTTTGTAAAGCTTCTCTTAGAAGAAGGCAAAGATGGCATCATTTTAAACAAGATTTCACTTACTTTTTGCTCATTGCAGCATTTTACTGAGGTAGGACCAGGGGTGTTCATCAAGTTTCTGCAGTCCGGTATCTATATTCAAACAAAAATGGATGGCTCGAGCATAAACTCCATTGTGTGTAGCATGAGAAGATCCCGTTGACTGACAAATTGGCACAATTCTTGATCGTCTTTTCTACATTAATGTACTTGCAGTGTTTCAGGGGGTGGGGTGGGGGAAGGGGGGTTTCTTTGTTTGGGCTTTTTTTGGAAATGCAATTATGTAAAAAGTACAATTATTCAATTTCAATATTGCTCAAACTTGTAAATACAGCAAAATTATACCTCAGTCTTGCAACTAAGTGTGAAGTATTTTCCACCCATGGCGCTTTCCGATTTTGGAGCTCGGAACATCGGCTTCACTATTTATTTAAAACAAGGCAATTAAAATAATGTCCTGATTTAAATATACACATATACGCCCCGGTATTGTACGTGCAAAATACTTACTCACCTTTGAAACCCCAAGCACATGATATACACAAGTACATTCTTATTAACCCGAGTGGGTTTGCACCTTATCGGCAAAATCACAGTATTTGTACATTTTTTACTTTTTTAATGTTATATGTTGATAAATAAAAAAATAATAACCACTACCATGTATT
>JAQMCW010000006.1:14813088-14823926 GCA_030068335.1 Chrysichthys cranchii
AATCCAGGTGTGAAAAACTTGTTGCATCATTCCCAAGAAGACTCCTGGCTGTATTCGCTCAAAAAGGGGCTTCTACTGAGTGCTGAGCAAAGGATCTGAATACTTACGTCCACGAGATGTTTCAGTTTTGCTTTTTTAATAAATTTGCAAAGAATTCTATAATTCCATGTTTGTGCTGTCATTATGGGGTTCAGAGTGTAGATTCATGAGGGAAAAGAATTGATTGATTTTAGCATCAGGCCGCAACATTACAAATGGCGAAAAACTGAAATGGGTCTGAATACACTGTACAGGACCGTGCACATTATAATGAATTGTTTATATTTTATTTGGGTTATATTTCATTAAGTCCATGTACTATTTCTCGGTCATCCACAGTGAGTCTGGAAGGAGAAATTCAGTCCAGTCAAGATCACACAGAAACCACTCCAACAGACATTTCACAGGCTGATGACTCTGAATCTGGCAAGTATCCTGAATTTGGTCGGGGGCCTGGATGATCTCACTTTTGGCGCATAACCCAAAATCATTCACACTACAGTCCTTGTTTGTTTCTTCCAGTGACATTTGGCTCCAATATATAGAAAAAAAATTCCAAAACGTATCTGGCTCTCTGATGGACTTGGAAGTGTTTTCAGAAAGGAGAGTGAGGGAAAGCTGCTTGTCTGCGTACCGGGAGTATTGAAGGCAGGCTCGATATTTCCATTGAATCCAAGTATCAGAGTTCAGTGTGAAGGTATTTAGCTAAAACAAACAGTCATAACAATTATAAAAACATTGAGGGATGGAATATCTTGCACTGAGCATTGCATATTCCTGGGATAGGCTCCAGATCCACCATTACCCTGTTTTGCATAAAGCGGTGAATGAATAGAGATGAAAGATTAAATGTAGCTTAGACATCTAAACCGGGTCAAGGGGTGAGCAAATATATTATGTACTCCAACTCCTTCAATAATTTGTACAGCCTCACCTGTATGTGATAAATTGGAGAATGAAATTCTTGTAGATGTTTGGAGGGGATGGGGATAATCCTGTTCTGCAAACTGCTTGTGTGCCTCCAGTTCCAAGGCAAAAATATGGCTTTATCGTTTTACATCAAGCTAAGCATAGAGGAGAAATGTTCAGGAAGCATTCTTTGGCGATGTAGGAAAGTAAAAAAAACAAACAAAAAAAAAAAAAACAGAACAGTACAACCTTTTCCTGAAGCTTATTCTTTTTGAACTTGAAACAAGAGTGCCAGCATGTCTGAAACTCTTTTGTGGGATGATTTAAGCTTTGATAACTATTTCTGACAGCATAAAAACCTGTGGTAATAAATGTTCAAGCAGGAGGAAGATGTGTCAAGGACTGGCTGAGGCTATGCATCCTAGTCTCAGTAGGTCAAATGGTTAAGATTACTGACATTGTTTTGTTTTAGGCAGTGGTGGAGCTTTTCCTCCTCCTCCTCCTCCTTCTTCCCTGCCTTTCATGGATTCCAGCAGCCTCTTAGCAGTTCAGCAAATAGTTGCAGCAGTAATGGCCCAACTTCAGCCAGTGCTGGATGGCTTTAATTGTACTTTGGAGAGTCTGTCCAGAGAGGTGGAAGGTTTGTCCGTAGATCTGAAGAACCTGAGGCATGAGCAAGACAGCATGTCTAAAACTATGCATGCGCATGAAGAAAAATGTAAGCAAGACTTGGGGGACACCTTTGACCAGATGCAGATATGGACAGAGTTGGACTCGAAACAAAATGAAATCCAACAAACAATACACTTGCAACAAGAACATCTGCTTCATAACATGACCAGTCTAAAGGACAAAATTGACCACAACCTCAACGTGAGTCACGAGGAAATACAGGTAACGCATTATTACCCACTATTAAACAGCATTCAAGAAATAGTAAAAGAATATTAGTGTATTTCAGTTTCCATTTGTTTGTTGTTGTGCCATTTAGGTGAGCTTACAGTCTCTGAACAAGTCCGTAGAGGAACTCCGACTTGATCATGAAAGGCTGCAGGAGACAACATGGGCAGAACATGCTGTCTCAGTTAATGCCAGTGGAACCCAGTCATCACTGGAGACTAGTTTGTGGGAGGCCATCAGTAGTCTGGACATGAAAGTGTTGAACAACACAATGGAGCTCAGTCCCCTGTCTGAAAACTCCAAACATTTGATTAACATTGCTCAGAAGCTGGACCACGGTGTGAGGAACTTGAGTCAAAGGCTAGACTATGTCAGCCACAGCACAGAGGTCCATTTGGCACATATTGGGCTTGAAGTGGAGGCGGCTAGAGTGGCTACGCTGAAAACTGTTAACGAACTAGCCTCTAATCTGGGTACCCAAGAGAGTGATCTGCGAGAGATTCAACTTGACGTGGACAATATTTATCAGCATCTCCAAAAAAATGAACTTCCCGCAGCAGGTGAGATTTGCAGCTGTAAAGAAATCAACGATTCATTGGTTAGACTGGAGTCCGAGTTAGCCAACGTCACAAACTTTGCCAGAGAGAACCGGTATGCCCTGGAGGATGCTGAGGCAAAGACAGGGCTTAGCCAGTGGGCTCCAGAAGCTGAAGATCTCCAGCAAGACTTGTGGAATGTGAGAGAATCCCTAGCATTTGAGCAAGTCAAGAGGCAAACTCTTAATGACAACATAGCCCAGTTAAAAACCTCCCTCCTGGACAGCCAAAAGGAGATTACTGGGCTTAAAGGCCAATTTGTTGCTAAAGAGGCTGAACTCCGGCATCTCTCTGCATCATTCTCTTCTTTACTCAAGGATGCCATCCGTCACTCTGAAGTTCTTGAGGTGCTTTTAGGAGATGAGGTCATGGAGTTCTCAAGCTGGTCCGCCAACCAGCAGAAGGAGCTTGCTCTTCCTGTTCTGCTCCAGAAAATGCGTCTGATGCAGGAAAAGATTGATGGCCACGAGAACAGCTTGATATCCCTAAAGAAGAGCGTTACAGAGAAAACTCAAATGATCAATGACGATCCTGTGGCTTTCACAGAATGGAGCCTCACGAAAGACCTGGGAAGTAATGCTGAAGATCATCCAGAAACTTTACCAGACATTTCCAAAAGGGAGTACGACGAGGACTACTCTGTTAGTGACTTCTGGAGCCTTGGGAGGGAAGTGGAGCAGCTCGCTAACAGACTCAACGTGCTGGAACGGCAACCATGCAACTGCACTGCTGCCCCCAGAGGTGCTTTAATGGAACTGCAGAGAGATCTCAGAAGCCTGCAACAAACTCTGGAGGATCATTTGAAAACTTTCCGGAATTTATTCCGATACACAGAGGAGCTGGCTAGCTCCTCTGATGGTGTGAACTTGGACCAGCTGCAGACCATGATGAGGACAAGAGAGAGAAAGAGAAAGAAGGGACAAAATATGAGGAAAAGGGGAGAGACGAGCAGCATGCGCAGTAAGAGGCACATTGGGAAACAGTAAGACCACTGCAGGTGAAAATTAACAGCATAAAACTGTTGGGTTATCATTACAGGGACACGCTGGCTAAAAAACAACAAATAAGTAGCTTCTAGACTTCAGATTTGTTCGTTCAAATACTGGGAAAACAACTTCCAGATGATGCATCTCATGGTTGGAAGTAAATTTGTTAAAAACTGACAGTGGGATGTTTGAACCTTCTTTTGCTAGCTTCGTTACACTCGAAATCCAGCACTAGGGCAAGAAACGAGCAGTCCTTTGCCACTGATGCAAGCTGAAAATGGTACACACTCTTTGTAAAAACCTTCTCCAAGCGTTCTTACCTTCAGAAAAGGTCCACTTGGAAGCATTCAGTTGTGCAAAGAACCTGCTAAAGGTTCTGCATGAAGACAACAAATCCATTAACGTGTTGAACTGTGGTGAGAATCAAAAGATTTCATAACAGATTTGCATAAAGTAAGCTGGGTATTTGTAGTGATGGAACCTTTACACAACAATCGTACAAAATTGTGAATTTTCCAAGTCTGGGAAAACACATTTCCTCTACAGAAGACTATAATAAGATGATGTACACTATATGCTAGTTTAAAACGTTATAATGCCCTATAAATCAAATTTTGCAATACCTCTAGGGCTGGACAGCAACATGTCAACGTGAAATATTTTTTTCCTGTGCAAGTCTTGTCGCTTTTATGCATCCTTGCTTGTTTACTGTAATACGCATCTGATTAGACATTATATTCTGTTTATACTCATTTTTAAAAAAAAAAAAAAAAAAAAAAAGTTCTCCTAATGGTGTTGAATAGACATTTCTTTGCATTTCTTGTTTTTACCCATATAGTATTGAAACATATTGTTAACACGTCACCCACCATGCCAATCAGCGTTGGAAGTATAAAACGCTCTAAGGAGTTCTGCCGGTCCTTTCGATACTCTTTTCTTTCAACATGCATACGCCCATCGCTCTCCTGTGGCGTTCATCGTTGGTGTCCACCACCGTTCAAGTCCAAGAGGCAGCAAGAGTTCCTGAACTAAGGCTATGCTTTAAAGTTCATTCATTATCAGGAGCCGGTTATGTACCTCACACTGGCATCTACCAGACAGTAATCTGGGTCATTCGTTCCCAACTGAAGCACTGTATTCTTCCTGTGGTGATCCTCAGGCTGGGACAGGAAGATCTAAGGCTTCTGAAGCAAGCATTTCTAATGAATTTTGAGATGGAAGAGGGAGTCACACTGGAGCATGTAAAGAAAACGCTGATCCAAAGGGAGACTAAGGACATAACACAGAGGATAATGACATGACCGAGCCCTAGTAGAAATAACTACGTTACAGCCTACTCTCCTTTAACCCATCGGGCAAACCTGCCAAAAATCATGCTCCATTATTTTTTGTTTAAAAGCTTTGCACTCAGGCTCCCCCTCGTGGCCATTTGTAAAACGACAAAAACACTTCCAGGTCCTGTTGTTCGACCTTGTTGTGTTACTACAAATAGGGGTCATGATGGTTCAGAATAAACAGTAGCTGGAATACACATCTTGCACAGATTGCTGAAACGTTCCCAAAGAGATCCCCGAAGAAGGGCAATCACTTGATTTAAAGAGCAATCTTCCTGTTGCCAAGACCCCTTCTTTAATCCGGCCTGTGGACATCATGAAAACATAACAGACAGGGTAAAACACAGAAAGCCCTGCTCTGATAGAACAATTGCTTATCACTAAAATGCAGCCAAGAGAGACGCAAACAATAGAAGCAATGTGCTACCTAAAGCTACGTGTAGGACCTTTGCCCAAAAAAAGGTTTAAAGCTAATGCAGTACAACATCTGCTATGATAGTTAATTAATTGTTGAAAAATCTCAAAATCAGCTGATAAATTTCTTCTGGTTTATTTGTGGGCTTGCTCTGCAGGCACACTATTGTTCTTAAGTTTTATTAGTCTTATATTTGTTATTCCGTTCACCCGTTTTTCAGCCCTCTACTCCTAGGGCTTTCGAGCTAGAGACACCATTCCAACCCGGGCATGACGGCTTGTTCAAATGGTTACGTTACCCCTCGTCGTTCATTCAGTATTCCCATTTTTCCATGAAATTCCGTGAAAAAAGGGCGCTCTCTAGGACCTCGAGGAGTCATTTGTGTGCATTTCCGCCCGATTCCGTGCAAAAAGGGTGCTCTCTAGGACCCTGAGGAGTCATTCGTGTCCTTGCTGTCGGCAACATTTAAGCAAGCACACTTTGCATTTCCTCTGCAGAAATGCAGTCTAGTTATATGCGCCGCTTATCTTCCACACTATGCACATTTTGAACCGGTGCATTTCTTTAACTAGCTAGTTTGGAATAGACAAGCACAACAATATCTGTTTATGTCCCCCATCAAATAAGCTCTGCTACGAGTTCATGGTGGCTTCCTGACGTGCTTTAGATTAAACATCAATCCAAAAAAATCGAATTTTTTCTTTTTCTTTAAAAGATACAAACAGGTATTTCTACACTTAGGCATGATTTAGATCAGGGGTGTCAAACTTAATAAGCGAAAAGTCTGGTGTGGATGCAGGTTTTGCATTCCAACAAAGCAGAAGCCACACCTGAGTATCTGAAAACCAAGATCAACTGATTAAACAAGTGGAATCAGGTGCGGCTCCTGCATGATTGGAATGAAAACCTGCAACCACGCCGGCCCTTTGCACATAACGTTCGACACAACTGATTTAAAACAACAGCCCATGCTTCTTTTACCTTAGTCATTTCCATAACGTTGCACTTTAATAACATCTTGATCCGCAGACAAACACAACCTTATTCAGTCAAAGGAATTACAAAGGGTTGCATACTAAAATATTGTAATTTACTTTAAAATCGATACATTGGACAAATCCTGTGTACAGAACAGCATTTCTTGGTAAACATAAGGCACCTTTTCTTTAACCCAGATGCTGTACAAAAGAACCAAAACCTACAAAAAAAATTAAACGCACACAAAAAAAATAAAAATAAATAAAAATTCTACACAAGCTTCTTTTGCATGTTTGGACGTATAAGACGAGGATTAAAAGATTCTGTAGTCAATCGATGATACAGATGAATTTCTACTGGCTACAACAGGTTTATTTAATCAAGAACAAGGTAACGGGCATGCGCTGATGAACCCATTTGGAGTGCATAGATGCAGAGTTGTAGTAATTCTTTATACAAAAACAAGCTACGATGCGTATTAACACATGGACGCAATGGGGTGGAAACACTGGGGTTTTAAAAAGGTCTATGCACTGAATGCAAATTCATTCCCAGAAACTGGTGCTCCGATCTCGGGTGTCCATCAATGGCACGGTTATGGTACTAAAAGGGCTTTGGCAGGAATAACAACTCCATTCCTTTAAACTGAACATTTACTTAATTTCAATTATCCAAGCTAAATATAGCCACACAGTCATAAGCAGAGCAAGTTAACGTTTTCTTAGGAGAATTCATGTGACTACTGGAATCCGTTTAACTTCGTGCATTTTCTGGAGCGATGTTCACGTCGAAGGTTTCACTGAAATAACAACAATGATTAAAAAAAAAAAAATCATAATAAATTAATTTTTAAAAAAAAAAAAAAGAGGGGGAGGGGTGACCATTTTAAAACTTTCAAAACAATGGATTCTTTCACAGAAGTCTTGATATCTTGAGGTTATTGTTTTGTTGTTTTTTTTTTTGCCCGGTTTTAACTGTACACTTTAAGCTAATCTTAATCTTACGCTGTTCTGTATTAACAATCCTTTTCAAATGAGCATTTTCACTTGTACCTCAAGGCTTCATTCATTCACCACAACAGGGTTAGAATAAATAGCACATGCACTTGTATTCTTCAATCCCGTCTGATATTCATCAGCGTCCATAAGCAATCTGTCACATTAACCAAAACTCCTAAGCGTAAATTCGTGTGATCCTATCTGGCATGTGTTAAATGTGATTTATAGGCATGTGTAAAGCAGGTCAGACCGAGTTCAGATCCCCGAACACTGCCCCTGCTGGGTCTGCGACCAAGTACCTCAACCCTGAACTGCTCAGTTGTATCCTGTTTCAACCGCAAGTCACTACAAATCACCGAAGTGGCAGCCAAATGCTGACGTGTGAATGCAATGAGGACGATGAAGCCGGGCTACATGGCACCACATCACGTTCAACCGAACCATGCTTATTATTCAGACGCAATACATGACTAGTAGCACTGCCTTTTAGAAAACGTAGAACGATCTCAGTCCGACGGAGTGGCGATGGCAATGTTAACCTCCACGTCCAAGGTGGTTTCTAAACATCTGTGAGTTCTGCATATAAATCGTGCATTCTTACGGCACCCACTAGTCTTGGCGGCCCCCGATGACCGCTTACACCGTTTACACCTCGATACGGCCCGGTCCCTGGACTTCGGCTCCTCACTGAATACGTCGTCCAAATATTTCATGGACACCTTACGATGACTTGGGCAGATTTTTGTTCTAAAACAGAGAATGTGCAAGAAATTCTTCGAGTAATTTTTTTCTTTAAATATCAATAACATTGCTGATGAATAACACTTATTTACTTATCTATAATATGAGAGAGAAATCATTTAAAATAACGGCGCGCTTCGCTTTGCACCCGTACTATGCGCTGTACGCAGTCCGCATTCAGAGCGGTCATTCGGAGTCCGTGTTGAAGAACACCTCCGCTTTGATGCGTCCGTCTCTCCGGCTGCAGACGGATGGAAGAACGATGCCGCCCGGAGGACGGACGAGCCGTCTCCAAAACGTTCTCGTGGTTCAGGTTTTCCACTCTGTTGGCACGTGCTGCCATTTGCATCCCGACGCACAGCTTTCACGGAAAGCGATTTAATCGGGCAGGTCTGTCTCGATCGAGTGTCTAAAGTAAAACAGGATGGACGGTTAAAGCAGAGATGCAGATTGATCACTCTACTGCGAGTTAGTGTTCAGGATCGAAAAAGTCCCACACATCATCTGCGTGAAGTTCTTTGTAGTGGTGACGTGGCACTCTCGGTCCAGCAGAGGGTGCTACTGGGACACTGAGGGATTTTGATGAAAGAGGAGCGCTCTGCTTCGAAGCACTCCGCTTCACGTTTGTGTTCGGGGAACAATTCCTGTTTCAAAGCAGTTCACATGTCCACTCTGCCGCCGAAGCGCACAGTGAAATGTGTAGTGATGTACGTCTCATATTTTGATGTCTTGCGATTCCACCATTTTGGCAAGGGTTTTCTTTATTCTCAGAGCAGTGAGGCGAGAGGCTGGGTTCTGGGCCCAGCACTCGGACATCAGCTTCAGCATGGCCCTGAGACACTGTGGGGGGGGGACAAAAACAAAAGTCCATTCTGTAAATAGGATCACCAAACTGGGCCTTAAAGCAAAAAAATCTGTGTTGAATCCTAATAAAATGGGGCAGAAATACACGTCTGTGTCTTTGACCGGGACTTATGAAGACGGAATTTAAAAACGTCATGCTACGATACAAAATAGCCTCATAATCGCCAACAACTGGCTAATTTACCTAGTTGTGACCAATAGGCCTGTAACAACATAATGAACTTTAACTTTTTTATTCTTAATTATAAAGAAAAAATAAATAAAAATTTCACTTTATAGGTTATTATATTTTAGATCAACCTTTATAAAGGTCCTCAAAAAATATTTATTTATTTATTGATTGGATTAATTTTTTTTTTCCCCCCAAAAACTAACATTAACAGTTGATAAAAGTATAGGAATATAAATTTTGCTTTCTTCTGGGAATAACATTTAAATAAATAAATAAATTTACAGATTCAAACAATGGAATCTGGGAACTCCTGAACCCAATATCATGAATCGAATCAAATCATTACATTAAGAGTGAACAAATTCTGGAAAGTTGATGCAATATTCTCAAACGGTCTATTTATTCTTAGTCAAACCTGTTAAAACATTTACACCTTTTTTTTTTTTACCCAATTTAACTAACTATCCAGCTTAAGACGCGCTCTCTGAAAAGAAAAAAAAAGATTTCCCTCTGAAAAGTCGTCCCATGTCCCGAAAATTTATTTGAACAAAAGTGAAGTACCCAAGCACTGACGTGCATCATGGGAATGATGAATTTAACCATTTAAACAAACACATTTATGTTCACTGATACTTTATTTATGATCAATGGTAATGACTTTATTCAAATACAAACATAACCCATTACCTCGTCGCTGTTCCAGCGATTGGAGACTGTAGGCCGCATGCCCTTCACACACACGACTTCCCTCATGTCCTCGTAAGACGGATCTGAAGGAACCGCGTCCCAGTACGGTAACTGGTACTCTTCCACAATGCCTGCAGAAACAACCAAAGCGAAATGGGGCAGATCTTTAGTTAGGATTATTCAAAAAACACTCTTAGGAAGTAAAGAAGCTCAAATACATTGCACTGCCTATGCCTTAGGTGCTCGTATAGCATGTTCGGAGACCGGGGAACGTAAAGACAACGGACATATCACACAACAGACCTCCGGTCACACATCGGCGGGCCATCTCCCAAACCACGAGACCATAACTGTAGATGTCTGCCATGATGTAGGCCTGGAACTGATTCTTATTCATGGTCTCATCCAAAACCTCAGGAGCCATGTACCGCCGCGTTCCCATCCGTGTACTCAAAGGGACGTCCACCTCGTTCGTGTCACTGAGCGGAAACACGGTAATGGTATAAGGATCATCAGGTATGCATTCAGGCATCTGAAAGACTTAACATGGTTTATTCGATATCCAACACAAACGACGAGAGATAAATGTGTGTGTAGTCAGAGAGAGAGAGCGCGAGCACGCATGCATCCATGTGCACGCGTACCTGTTGTATTTAACAGCCAGACCCAGATCGGAGATGCAGCAAGTGCCGTTCTTCTTGATGAGGATGTTCTTGCTCTTCAGGTCTCGGTGAGCGATGGCTGGTTTGCCCTGCGTGCCATAGATCTCGGTATGCAGGTGGCACAAACCGCACGCTGCAGAGTACGCCAGCTTCAGCAGAGCCCGAGTGTCCAGGGTGGTGAACTTCAGGTAATCGTACAGAGAGCCGTTCTCGTGGTAGTCGGTGATGAGGAAGAGCTGCGTGAAGGCTCCTGTACCCTTAATGTCAGCCGCAATAAAACCTGGACAGAGGAACACCGGTCCATACGGTCAGTGCGACAGCACATTTGTACAACCCTACACCTTGAATGAGAAACTCGGAAAACGTTCTACTAAATCATCGTACTCTCTACGGGTATTCGCTAAAGCAGTGGTCCCCAACGTTTTTTGTACCTCGGACCACTTTCACATCGGGCAAGTTTTCCATGGACCGGGGGGGTGGGGGGGTGCTAGCGGAAATTATTCACGCGACCTGGGGGGAGGGCGGCCGTTTCTGCGGCACACCTGAGGACGTCAGAC
>JAQMCW010000006.1:14966382-14982430 GCA_030068335.1 Chrysichthys cranchii
CCCCCCCCCCCCCCCCCCCCCCCCCCCCCCCCCCCCCGAAGACAAGGAGAAATAACACAACTTAATTAAATTAACTAAAGGTTCGTTTTCTTTTTAGCTCCTTCAATGTATAGCCTAAAGATACAAACAGGGTAGTCTGGAAATACCCAAAATGCCCTTGATTCGATCTACCTGCTTTAGTGCCAACAGCACCTCTCACAATCCAGGGCATAATTGCTGCCAAGCAGACATGTGCTCGTCAGTCTGATCCAATCTAAATCCACGGTCTTGCCCAACCAGCCCCTCGTAGCAGACTTTCACTGTTCATTAAACCCTCCAGAATCACACTAGTGTCCTGTGCCATAGGACACATTTTCATCAACAAAATGTCCTTTGGACTGGTCAGATCAGTTAACTGTACGTCGCGTTGACGAGTTTCAAGTCGCCTGATCTACCAGTCAAATCATTCACAGATTAGTAGACTGGATGTAAACCTAGCTACAATCTCAAACCGATACCTTTAACACAATGGATTGTAAAAGTAACCTCTATGCTGCCTTTACTACCAAAGAGTTCATATGATTTAGCTGGAAAAGGACGCTTTTCTTAGCCGATACTCAAGGCATGTGCGGGGTTAAAAGAAATAAGGAGCATCAAAATCCCCCTGACCGGACTAAATAAAACGAGAGGTTATGTAAAGAATCTCACTCTATTTCTTTCACTTTTCCCTCTCCAGCATCACTTTATCTCTCTCGGTGTGATGAAAAGATCTCCAAGTCTGCGCCCGAAGTCAGATTTTAGTCGCATACTAGAACACTGCAGCAAACATTACATCTCTACCTTAACCACGCACTGAACGCTCGCTCAGAAGCACACACATACACTCGCACAAAGACAAAAACCCAGAGCGCTGCCAGAGCATTCTGCTCTCCGCTGCGCTGTTCTCAGCTATTTTTCCCTGAAGCTCTGGCAGCAGCATTAGTGGACTGCCGAGCAGATTTGCCATTATGTCTATAAATTCTCAGTGGTTCTACTGCGCTGGCCTGGTTTAGCCTCATAAAAACGGTATTCTCTTTAACAAAACACTCAGACCAGACGAGGACCATGTCCAGGAGCAAGACACATGGAAAGATACCCAACGCGAGAATGACCCGAGGGCACTAAAGTCAATCAAACACAAGACACGGGCTTGTTAGTTTTTTTTTCTGCAGTCTGCGCAAAAGTCGCTGGACCATGTAAATGCACACTCGTCATTGTTCTGCCGTTAACAGAAAACCTTAAGGGCGTGAAGATGAATTTTAGAGCTCTGGATGGAAGGCATGAGTTAAACAGGAGAAAAGAGGGAGGGAGGTGGATTATGGATTCCATCCTGGTGCGGCCGTTTGCCCTTTTCTCCCACCTTCTTTATTTTATTTACAATGCACCGTAAATGAACAATGAAGTGAGGGAGCGGTGGAGGGAGGAGTGGCAGTTGGCACATAGGTCACAAGGACATAGAGAAAGAGGAAGAGAGAAAACGGGCCGTTCGATGTCGGCTTCCTTGACACTCATACGGAGAGATTAATGTGCACTCATGAGTACAGTTGCAGTGTGTAAAAACCAATGTACACACGTTTGGGTTCCTATCCTTGTGAAGACCCTCAACTGAAATAATTATTAAGGCAATTAATTAATACTACGCCTATGCAAAAATCTAATCCTTACCTTAAACTCGGGAACTAAAAGAAAACTTTTTTTTTAATGACATACGTTCCCAGAAGGTCAAAGTTGTCACATAGCATTATATTTTAGGAATATTTGGTCCCCCACCAAGATATAAGAACATGCCCATGCCCATGCCCATGCCAACACCCGCACTCACGCATAAGAAACGGTCTGCCACTAATACGCAGTTCTAAAATGCAGCGAATGTATAAATTGTAGCTCATATATTGAGCATATGTAGTGAATAGGAAGCCAAGAAATACAACCTATACAGTACAGGTCGTCCTCAAGTACCGTCACACCCATCATAAGTCGAAAATATCATAAGTCGAACCACTGAGCTGAACTACTTAGCCTAGCTTAGGTATCCCCAGCCTAGCTTAGCCTAGCTTACTCAGGAGTCTTTTCCTGTAGAAGACCGCACACACTCACTGAAGACTTCATTTAAATTGCATTTCTGTCAAAAGGGAGAGTTTGTCAGAGAGGTCCGCACCTGGTCTCTGAGCTCCGTCGAGCCGCTACGCCTCGCTACACAAATACTGAGCACCGGCTATAGACAGACGCCTCTGAAGCTGTTCCGTTAATAATAATGAAAAAAAAACCTGAGGTAATGCACTGTACAGTACACCGATACACAAGGTAACTCCATGAGTTGCGGGAGAGAGTGAGGCATCACGCGAGGCGAGTGATCCGGGAGTCGGCCGTGTACTTCCGGGTGTCGTCTGAACATCCATGTACGTCATACGCTGTTACGCTGGCCTGCCTGCCCACGAATTTGAAATATTTTGTGAATATTTTTACAATTTTTAGTGGATCACAGTTGTTCTGTCCTTAGATTTATTTACTTTAAATGTGTGATGTTTTGCTAAGAATACTATTCGATGTACAGTATTAAAATGATCTGATATTGATCTGTATTCATACAAAGATAGACGCACTGGGTAACAGGGTTATTTTGGGAAGGACCTTTATTTTGACACATCTTTGTCAGTGCGCGACTGCTGACCTCTCTGGTAACCGTGGTAATCTCCGATAGGAAAAGCACACTCTGTACCGCCGAGTCTTGTGAATTTTCTCATGCCCACAAAAGCAATAGCTCGAAGTTTATTATCCCTTTCTGCATAAGTCAACATGTATATTCACTCTAGATTAACATCTATTAAATTCCGTTGATGTTCTCAGCCTCGGTATGTTGCGAGTGAAATGTGTGGATTCACGTTACATACATGAAACCGTTAACGAACTAGCCATGGTAACGTGTGCCTGGAACAAGGTTAACTTACAGCATTGCTGTTCATGAACTTACTTAGCATTTGTTCATGTGTGATTTATTTATAGTTAAACTCAGAATGTTAATTAGTAATTATTAGACTTGCTGTACTGGAAAGAGACTTGGAGCTTTATTCTCTGTGTTTGTTACAGTTTTCACTCATGTTTTTTTTTTTTTTTTATCTGCCTATTGACCCAATAAACACAGCCAGGTGTTCGCTATCCTGGCTCAGTTGAAAACCTGAGTTTGGCTTGCTGCTGATCTGTGCTAACGTACTAGATTAGTATAACGCCCAGGGAGAACAGTACAACAATCGTCATCGTAACGTGGAAAAATCGTAAGCCGGGCCATCGTAACTCGGGGAGCACCTGTGTATGGAAGATTTACATGTGAAAAAAATGTGCAAAACACTTTAACACCGCATTTTAAAATTTGAACGATGATTACGTGTGCAATGTGCAGTGTTTAGTGTAGCCACCTATAAATAGAAATACACAAGGGAGAATCAAAGGAAAGGCGAAATCCATTTTAACGGCTTTAACAGAAATAACTGTGAGAAATTGAATGGATCGCAATTCCACATGGTCCCCGTGAAAGACGCTGCATTTGTCGTACCGTTCATCTAGCTTCTGTATTCCGCCAGAGGAGAAATTTTTCGTCTGCTCCCGAAGCCAGGTGAGCACCGTTTCCTTTACTTCATCATCAGAGGTGAATCTGCGACCTCGCAGCGCCTCCTTCAGTTGACCAAACATGTGATAATCGCTCCACACCAGATCCCGGCTTTAAGGAGGATGTTTTCTTCAGATTCTGAAGACGTTGGAACTTGAATCTCTACTGTCTCTGATGCTGTATGAGGATGTGCATTGTCATGGTGCAGCATGACTGTTTTGAACAGTATTCCTTTTCTTTTGCTGCGAATTGCAGGTTTAAATTCATTTCGCAGCAATGTACAGTAATTTGCACCGTTCAGTGTTTGCCCCTGTGCTTGGAAATGCACCAGAATAGGAACCTTCATGTCCCAAAGAAGCGTTTTTTCTTGGGGTAGGGCGGAATTTTGAATTTCGTCTTTGACGGAGAACACGGATGTCCCCTACACCATGCTTTGACTTTTGCTCTCGGAGCTATCATGTACCGGTAATCGAAAAAACTGCCTTTACTTTTTGACTGCCCCCCGGTACTGTTTGCAAAAAGCAGATCTCACATCGGTTATGGAAACAGCTTCTAGTTACTTTTACTTTATAACACAAAACCCCTCACCATTATTTCATTTTTTCACCTTTATTTTTTTTCTTTTTAATGCCACCAGTCAGAATGTTAACCCGTTCGTACAAAGACACTAATCGGGTTTTAGACAAATTCTTTCCAGGAGTTAAATCACCTATTACATTTTAGACACCGCACATTGTACACGCACAAACTTTTGTAGCTGTAAGAAGGAAAAAAAAAAAGGAAAAAAAAGTGTAAGCTTAGGGAGTCAACTTACAGTTGTGTTTGTGGTGGTACGCAATCGTAATCATCACTGGCTCATTAATATTTAAATATATCTGAAATCAGACATTTCAGGTCATGTAAATGCAATTGCTGTCAGTCGGACCTAATAGCGGGACACACAGCTACAATAACAAGTGTTTAAGTGGCAATAAAGGGTGGGTGTGTGTGTGTGTGTGTGTGTGTGTGTGTGTGCTCCATGTGGGCTATGATGACTCAGAGTGATGGACGCACCCATTCCTTGTGCGTCAGCGGTTGACACATCATGAACGGCTCCTCAAGGAGAAGCAACATTATGCACACTGCTTGCGCTCTTAAGACCTGCATGACTCTGTTTCCACCCACCCACCCACCCACCCACCTACACACACACACACACGCACAGGAAAACAGTGTGTAACTAATAAAATGCTTTTCCTACAGCACAATCAAATTGCAACCCAGCACTTTTCCTAAAGTGGACTAAATGCAATTTGGGTGAAAGTGACTAGTTAGTAAGGGGCGGGAAAAGTCAATTAATGAATTCATCTAACAATTCCCTACGATCCACAGCTTGGCGTTGTTCATTCATGTAACTCGATCTGGTGGGAGAAAGGAGTCGCTCGCCTTTAATAGCTGCTCGCTGGACTGCTTCCAGACCGGAGTAAGAAATGCTTCAGCGCAGGAGCAGGAAACTAACAGAGCTAAGAGCTAAGAACTGGTTTGAGAGGAAGAGGATGAGGGAGCGACGAAGACGGAGCTCACTTTAGCCATCTGTGTAGGAGCGTCTCTGAGCATCTGCTTCCAGAGCTCTCTCCTGGCCACACTTGCATTTGCTCTTCCTCATGCCTGGGGTAGTAATTAACATGATGGACGTTCTATTGAGCCTCGGTGTATGTGTGTGTGTGTGTGTGTGTGTGTGTGTGTGTGTGTGTGTGTGTGTGTGTATGGTTCATTGAGTGGGAGTTGTGAGAAATTCTAATTAAGCCTTTTATGCATTGGGCAATGTCAAGCTCAGGCTCTCACGCCCTTTCCTCTCACCTGTGGTCTTTATTTAGCGTCACAGTAATACCTCTAATACCTCTGCTCACATGAGACCTAGGGCATATATTTATTGGTGTCCTGTTTGTAAGAGGTTTTAGTGAAAGGTTTGCTTTGTGTAAGGTCCTAAATATAGAGAATGATTAATATGTGAGCCAGCTCTTATAGATTTTCATTAATAATGAATATCATCCCTGAAATATGCATTTGAACTGATGAGGACGGTGTAGGATTCATAACCCCGTTAGACATCCTCATATTTCACCCAAGCATTGTGACTGACAGCTTGTGACCCAGTTTATCTCAGTGGGAACAAGACAGATCACTTGAGACACTCTTCTCACTACGTCTCTCTCGCTCTCTCTCTCGCTCTCTTACTTTTTCAAAGAAGAAAGGACTACCTGAGAATAACTTTGGCATTCCTATATCTGAGCGGGCGAGAAAGATCCACTCGGTGCACAAGCACAAAAACATCAAAACACCGAGTTGGGTCTCTCGGCACTACGCCAGTCCCTGTAGTGTTGATCCTGAACACAAGGACAAACCAAAAGGCAGTGGACATCTTCTATTTTTCACCCTCACTCTCTCTTTTATCTCCTTTTCCTTTAATCCTCTAATCTCTCTCCTGCTTCTTCTAGTATTGCTCCATTTTGGGCCCTTAGGCAGTTTTCATGCCTTTGTTGAACTGGTTCATTTTTTGTTCAATAGATGCATAAAACTTGATCGCTCTCTTTCGAGAAGCACATCAATCTCTTCTAACATCCCTGCTTTTCAATATTAATAAAGCCTTTCAGTATGACAAGAATGATATTTCGGCATGGTGACAGTCAGCCCATCGTCAATCCGGCCTCTGGAGAACTTCAGAGTCGGCAAACGATTCAGACCTTCACAAGGGGTTGTACCCGACATGCAGGGACTTCTGGGTAATGGACCAGGACCAGGATGGGTGCAGATAGGTGTGTGGGGCAGGAGTGGCCTCCAGGTTGATTGGCTGTAGTATGAGCAACGTCAAACTGCTAAGACTGTTAACGTCGGGACTTTAGGGAAGCGGAACAGATGGAAAGAGGGAAGCCCAATATATGGCCAAAAGTTTGTGGACACCTGATCACCACACCCACATGAGCTTGTTGGACATCCCATTCCAAAACCCAAGCCATTAACATGGACTTAATAAATATTTTTGTTTGCTTCAGTATTTATATTAGCCTTGACTGGAAATCCCTCCTCTACCAAACTTTACAACTGACACTACACATTTGGTAGGTGGCTTTCAAATTTGGCATCCGCCGAATCTTGATTCGTCCATCAGACTGCTATAGTGAAGTGTCATGCAGCACTCAAAAAAAAACCCCACATATCCATGCTCCCGAGTCCAGTAGCAATGTGAATTACATCACACCAACCAATAATAACCCATAGTGCTATTTTGCTTGTGCTTGTGTATAGCTCTTCGGCCACAGAAGCCCGTTTCATGAAGCTCACAACGCACAGCTCTTGTGCTGAAGTTGCTTTAAGGGGCAGTTTGAAATGCTGTTTTGAGTGACAGACGATATGTGATTTGTATGCGCTACAATTACACAATAAACCTACGAATTTACACCTCCAGTGCGCCTACAGCTGACGGGCAGGACCGAGTAGGGTAGAAATTTCAAAAACTGACTTGTGACAAAGGTTGTATCCCCAGACAGTGCTACATTTAACGTCACTGTGCTCCTCGGTATGACCCATTCTACTGCCAGTGTTCGTCTACGGATAGCCCGAGGCTATGTGCTTAATTTGTTTTGCACCTGTTAACACCAAGTGCTCCTGAAACACCTACAGCTCAATAATTAGGAGGGGTGTCCACATACTTTTGGCCATGTATTATAAGTCACAAATAACAAGACAGGTGAATAGCTTACAGGAATAGCTCCAGCTCGAGGACTCAGACGCCTTTTTCAGGCCTTAATGTTTGATTAAACACCTTCAAACTGGAGGTGTCACATACAATGGTGCTCACCAGAGCTAAAGATTTATCGTTCTACTAATACTAGTCATGACTGCTAGCCGATAACCAGTGCTTGGACCGTCAACATGACTAGTAAAATACATGACTCAAAAATTTGCAAATAGACTTTCTTTGACCTTACACTTCTCTTTCTGAACGTGGTAAAAGGTTCCCTAAGAACTTGAACCTTTTGCCTCAAAAGTCTTCGCACGTCCTCTAAGCAGCTGTGAGATTCTCTCCTCCTCTGAGGTGCAATATTTGTCTCCCAGTTCTTCCTGATATTTCTGCTTTATCTCAGCACATTTTTCTTGACACAAGTTCCTTCGATGCCATACGCTGTTGTCTTAAATCAGGTATAGAGGGTCATAAGAAATACTTTGAATTCTAAAGTTGAAAAAGTGTGTTTTGTCTAGACAACTGCTGTCTTTATTTATCTTCTGCTGCTTAATCCTGTTCGGGGTCGCGGGGGGAATCTGGTGCCAATCCCAGCTGACTTTGGGCAAGAGGCGGGACACACCCTGGACAGGTAGCCAATCCAACGCAACACACAGAGACAGACAACCATTCACACTCACATTCATACTTATGGGCAATTTAAAGTAGCCAATTAGCCTAATCCTCTCTGTGCATGTCTTTGGACTGTGGGAGGAAACTGGAGTACCCTGAGGAAACCCACATGGACACGGGGAGAACATGCAAACTTCACACAGAAAGGTGCCCATGTCAAACCCGGGACCTTCTTGCTGTGAGGCGACAGTGCTAACCACTTAGCCACCGTGCCGCACCGACAACTGTTGTTTACTATTAAAACAAAATTATTGTATCTGGTGATATCATGGGAAGTCCCAAGGCTGAGTCATGGCAACTTGCCAAGTTGATTTTACTGAAAAGATTAAAAAAAAATTTCACAGACCACAGATTTTGTCTAATCTTCACCAAATTCAGCAGACATAATCTCCAGACCAAGCCTCACGATAGTAATAAGATATATTTTAGACTTTTAGAACCGTTCGTTATGGTCAATCAAATCAGTGACAAAGCCACCAAACAGAAAGTGTGGTTGCATCTCATCAACTGTTTGATGTATTGACACCAAATTTGGTATGAAGACTTTGGACTCCTTCCTGAGGCTGTCCAAAAAAATTGTTTAATTTGACCACTGAGGGGATAAGGCAATAAGGGAAAAAAATGTTTTTCCTAAAACCTTTTGTTTTTTAATGTTGGATTAAAAAAGTGGTTCTCAGGTCAGGTGATAACTCAGGAGATTCCAAGATCAGGATATGACAGCCTATCATGTCGACCAAACTTATGCCATACTGGAATTCATCAAAAACCATAAAACGTTTCCAGCAGCTAAAAAGGTTTTTAGGGTATTTTCTTCACAGCGCCAGGTTCCCTGACTTGATCCAAAGCTCAAGTTTCTATCTGTGTGAAATTTCACATATACCCGTATGGGTGTAGTCGAGATTCTCTGATTTTCACTCACCTAAAAAGAAAAAAAAAGTGCTTTTACTACTCTGAATTGCATCTGGATATGAAAAGAGAACATACAAAGATCATTGTAAAATAATGAAATGAAAGGTTTCTATATAAAGACATAAATATACAAAACTTAAATCCATATTTGGCATGACCACCATTTGTTGTTAAAACTGCATCAATTCTCTTAGGCACATAGTCATGCAGTTTTATAAGAAAACTGACTAATAAGCCTTTCCAAGCAACTTAGAAGCTTTTGTTTCTCCAGGCAATACCAGGCATACAAATAATTCTCTTTATGGAAATGTTTGGAAGTCTAAACATAAACTCTGCTCTTTTCCACTGACACACTAATTCAGAGGACAAAATTAATACTTGACACAAAATGTATAAAACGATTAATGGGCATTTAAGACCTTTGCCTAGCGGTGTATAAAGTGATAATACTATTACACAATTATCGTCTCGCACAGTTGCTCATATTTTCACTCTTTGTGCGAAATGAAATGATGCAAAATTTTAAGCCTGTAAAATGTAAATGGGCTTTAAAAATGCAGATTTACCCATCTGCAGTACACAATGTCATAACAACGGATATACTGAAGGTCATAGCAGAAAGAAAATGCTTAAACAAACATTAACAGTTCGCAGGAATCTAAAATCCTCTTCTCTTTAGAAGTCAGATGTAAGGAATAAAACATGGTGGTGTTTGCTTTTATAGAAAAATAATTCATAAAGTGGATTCTTTTGCAACATGCCTTAAAGTGTTTTATTCCTCTTATAACACATCAATTTGACCAATATTACTGTTTTTGTTTATTTATTAATTATTGACACATTGTGTTATGTATAGTTTCATTTAATGTTGTTATTTAAAACTTTATCATGGTGGGAAACTCCCTGACCAAAGAAGTTATTAACATATGTCACTGGAGACCATTGATATTAAATAACATTTTTTAATTAAACTCATATAAACATAATATCATTTTCTTTGTTGAGTAACACCAGCTTTTTTTTTTCCACTGTTGTTTAATCAGTTTTCGATTATGTAGCTCATCATCCTTGTGAGTGAGCTGCCACTTTAGAGTGCATTAATATAAACCTGTGATTGGAATTAAAACCAGAACTACTGAGCTGTCTCAGCTGCTGTTGGAGAAAATTAATCAAGACCTTCTGAACAATCAGAATCAAGCATTCAGCAGTGCTGTGGTATGAAGTTCATTATTTCATCCGTTTAGTATAACGTACCACCCCATACACGCTATGGCCAAAAGTATCGGGACACCAGGCCAATGTTTTTGAGCATCCTATTCAAGACGTAGCCTCCATTTACTGCATTATAATAACCTCCATTCTGCCAGGAAAGATTTCCACTAAATTCTGGAAGGTGGCTGTGGGAATTTATGTTCATTCAGCCATAAGGGCTTTAATGAGGTCAGATACCGAAGGAGGCCTGGTGCACAGTCGGAATTCCAGTTCATCTCCAAGGTGTTCAGTGGAGCTGAGGTCAGGGTTCTGTACAGTCCAGTTGACTTCTTGCACTACATCCTTGGTAAACCATGTCTTCACGGAGCTTGCATTGTGTACATGTGTGTTGTCATGCTGGAACATTTTTGGGCATCTTAGTTTCAGTGAAGTGGACTTGTAATACTACAGCATACAATGACATCCTATACAATGGTGCTCTTGCAACTTTGGGGCGACGGTTTGGGGAAGAACCACATATGGGTGAGATGGTCAAGTTTCCACAAATGTTTGGCCATATAGTGTGTCTGAAGATGAGCAGCAGGCTACCCCTGGGTAACAGCAATACCCCACTGAGCTGTAGCATGCAGTGTTCAGTTATGGACCTCTGTTCCATAACCAAATTCTGGTTCCTTCCCTGCACCACATTTCAGTTACTTCTGTATATGTGTAAAAAAAAATCATCCCACAAATCTCACCTAGCGAATGCACAGATATTAATCTTTAAGCTGAGTGCTTTTCCCCTCAACTTTAGCTCATTTTGTGTTGGCCCAGCACACCGCATGAGAAACAATTACACGCTAAATATAACTTCAGTGCAAATGAATAAGTTTCAGTCGTGACTAAAGGCTGTGTCGCTGAGCCAGGGTAATTTATGCTTTATGATGTTAATCATGTTCCTTGTGGTTTCTCACAGCTGTCCTCGCACCTATCTTAATATTTTAGAGAAATATTTATGAGAGAGTTATACAAACACCCACCCACACACATACTCGTGGTGGGATGACTACTGCTGTGCTCCTGGACACCCTTTAGCAGTGACAAAACCGCACCGCAGCACAGGCTCACACAGTCATTCACCTTAAGAAGCTTATCTCTATTGAATACACCAGAATAAGGGGAAATATTATAAATATTACATATATTTTTGTTTGCCACAGGTGTGTCCGCCACTGTGAAAGTCAAACGAAACTTAATTTGACTTTTCTTTCTAAATTAAATAACTGCTCGTTTCAATTAGTGGTTTCCGTCACATGGTCAGTAGTTAAATTTTCCGTCGAGTTTTCTGCTCTTCCTGTTTGTTTAAAGACTGAAGCAAAACCACTGCGACGACATGTTTCACTCAAATAATCACCGTGATGGAATTGAACTATTAAAAATCCATTTTTCATAGTTTAAAGTGACTTGAATATAGAATGATTAAAAACACACTTCAATTTTAGCACATGAAGAACAAAACCATCGATGAAACTGTGTAAAGCCTTAGAAAAAGACAAACGTATAGTAAAACCAAATGAATGCCACGCCCTTTAAATCTTTGTAGTAAGTCATGATTCCACAATGCCACTGTTATTATTGTACATTATGCAATAGTTATGATGAAGATCCCTTACTGACCAAAATGCATTGCTTCTTTTTATTTATAGTTAACTACTAGCTGATTCCCCACTGGCTTCGTTCACTGAGTGCAAGGGCAAAAAATAAAATGCAGTACTGTATTTATAAAATAAGTTTGTTAATTACCAATTTTATTTTTCAACAAACAGTGGTCGTACGTCATTTCCGTTTCAAACGCGAAAAGAATTTGGTATATTTAGATCAAAGTTTTCTTAAATCATGACTTACCAAATAGGCGTTTACTTCTTTTCAATAGCAGTAAAATAACTCTGACACAAATAATAACGATTCGTAAAGACGATATAAAAATGGCGCCAACAAACGAAGTGATTAGTTAAAATGTCAGCGCTAGTGACGCTGTTTCCGCTCATACGCACGTTTAATATGTTCCGTGGTCAGACGCCATTTCCGTTTCAAACGCGAAAAGAATTTTATATAGCCTATATATATATATATATATATATATATAGATATATAGATATAGAGACTCTTAGCACCCTCCAAACATGAACAGTTTCAATCCAATGTCAATAAATCTGTGAAACGTATCTATTGTCAAAAGCTCCCTGAATCTACTTAATTCAAATGTGTACACTGGTCCTACGTGACTAAATTGCATTAACACAGTTTGTTTTCGTACCCCCCAATATGATTGATCGTGTATTTTAAAAGTCCTGATTGAACTCCACGCTCTCGACCGAACTGAAGATCGGACCCAGGTCGCTGGCATTCTCCAACAACCCCATTATTTCTGTACTGTTCTACTACAGAGGTTTTAATTACATTAATTTAATACTATAGTCAAAGCTCCCGTCAGTGTTGACGTCCTCACGAGGTTTCGTAATGTAATTGGTTTATGTTCATGCTACTGGAATTGATCCAGCTCATTCTACATAATTCAATCTAGAAATGAGAATCTTGTTTAAAATAAATATTTAGTATATTTAGCAACGAAAGCACATTTTCATGAGAAGCTTAATATCCTTATGTAAACTATAGTTCACATGTTCTCCTAATTTGGACTGACCCCATGCCCACCTTTTTTTTTTTTTTTTTTTTTTTTTTTAAGTAAAACCTCTTCTGTGAGCTTCACTCAGGAATAAAATGCAAACCTCGATCCACTTTAAGGATTAAAATAAATCGTCGTCGCTCGTTAGTTTTTAATGGACCCTCCACTTCCCATGCATTTCCAGGTAGGTCCCAGGTATTTCTGCCCCCCTAATCTCCAGGTAATTCCATCATGATCGTATAAGCTTCTGGTGTGTGAGGAGACATCTGAAAAATGGCCTTTTAAGTACTGCAATCATCATAAAATTTGGATTTGATCAAGCTGCTTAGCATAGAGAGGAGATTAATGAAGGCAGAGGGACAGGGTGATCCGGTCCAGAGGAGGATGAGCCGAGGCCTGGGGAGAACTGAGAGGGACAATTACTTGTTATGGGGAAGGACAGAGGCTTCTTATTTAAATGAGCTGTGATCAGACTTAATGTGCATGCCGCCTTATTGCTCTTCCCCTGATGACTGAAATTACACTGATCACCCCAAACAGGTGCTCAAACAGACAGGAAAGACAGGCAGATCACTGTAAAACACCACTAATTGGCATCTACAAAAGAAAATCGGAGCTGATGGTGTGAGATGATTCAGACTAAACATATGTTGCATCCTGACTGCCCATCTACCAATTATTTCAAACAAGCTGACGGCATGTTTTTGCAAAGTAATCAGCTTGACTCTGGTAAATCTCCCAAGCCCATTTCTGAAGAGTCTGTCCACACAAGCTGTTCTTCTCTGAAACCTATAATTAATAACACACGGCACAGAGGTGAAGCAGGGACACGGCAAAGCCAAGCTTGTGAACACAAGTCTCCTGCGCTTAAAAACTGTGGAAGGGGAAAAAAAAAAAAAAAACCTTCTTGTTATATTAAGAGCTAACTGAATTATTTTACATACTGTGAAGAAAGTGAGATGAAATGGCAACACGGAGCGATGGCTGCACAGTACTATCAAATGGTTACGGATACCAGGTCCATGCCGGCGGTCATATTTTCCCGTCACACATCTTATTTCAAGGACATGTAGTCACTTCACCTTATCCAAACCAGGTTTTAAGTAGATTTCCTGTCTTGCTAAAGGAGGCCCTGGTAGTACAATCAGGTGGCCTTTTGTAGAAGCTGTACAAAACGCCTTGTCCTCGTTCTGCTTTAATATCAGGAATGTAAAGGACACTAGGGAACACGGACCAAAATAAGCCAAATATCACACATATACAGGTGCTTAATAATGTACAGTGCAGCAAAAGACCACCTAAATCCCATTTTAGTTCAATCTCAACTCAGGCTCCCAAAGGAGTAGCAGGAGATCGAAATTCATTTGTATTTCCATTTAGCTATTAATACAACCCTATTGTGAGACAAGGGAGCAAACCTTTGCTCTTACATCTGGTCTGTTTAAAGAATCTGGAAACAAAAGGATCACTACTAATCACAGTTCATGCTGCACAGTTCCCAGTTCACCGATCTCTTTTTGTCTGAGGAAGTGTGCATCAGGCTGAATTTAGAACGTATACCTTGGCAGTTAACACAGCTGTCCTGCAAATGCACAATCCAGAGAATCTTACACTGTTTGTCACACTGAACTGCAGGAATGAACAAATCACTAGCCAAGGGGCCCAGGACGAGCAGATTTTCTGTCCATGCTATTCATTTTTAACGTGTCGTTGACAGATTTCCTTTGGTACAATAAAACCAACACCAGTGAGAACGGTCGACTTTTCTATGATACGCAAACCACTTTTTCCAGCGCCCAATGAATATACAGTGGTACCCCGCGTAACGAACGCAATCCGTTCCAGCGGCGCGTTCGTTATGCGGGGAGTTCGTTGTGCGAAACACAATTTCTCATAGACTCCTATGGGAGATCGTGTAATCCGTTCCAGGCCGCTGCGAAAAATCGAGAAAATTGAAACTGAAACTGAAACTGAAACCACCCCCTCCTGATGATGCTTTGTCTTCATCTGAGACACATCTGGTCGGATTCAGCCATTTGTTTTAACGTAAAACTCGATTTTTCACGTGCGACGTGCGGTTCCTTGTGCAAAACGCATTCGTTCTGCGTTCGTCATGCAGAATGTTCGTTAAGCGGGGTACCACTGTATAGTACTTGTAATTGTACGAGTAATTGTATTTCTACAATGGTTATGTTTTTCACTACTTAACTTTACCCCCATCTGCTGGTTTTTATGATGCATGGCATAGTTGATTGCAGACTTCCACCAAGCCCAAATGCCATTAGTGAAAATCAAACTAAATTTGTGGATCTGCCCCACGAGTCAGATTCGTTCCAAGATTTAATGGGTTCTTCCTTGGCCCATGATACACCTTGCCAAGTTTCATGAAAACCTGGCCAATAGTTTTTTTTTGTTGTTCTTGTTTTTGTTTTTTTTTTACATCAAAAACATAACCTCAAACATAACCTCCTTGTAAGAAGTAATACCAAAAGTAACTGTGTTTTATTTATATAATGCCTTTTCAACACTCAAGACTACTGTACACAGACAATAGGAAAAAAACATCTAGGAAGAAGATTAACAGGAAGAAGGAAGAGACATTGTGTTTCAGTTTTAAGTTTTTGTGTTTAAGTCTCTTAAATTGGGCGAAGTTAGCGTGGTCACTAAGGTCCTGGGGTAAGTCTCGTCTTAGGGAGTGCCAGCAGTCCAGTACTCGTGGACCTCAGAATCTGGACAGCAGGAGCTCAGAGATACAAGGCAAGGCCAGGCCATTTAGTGCTTTGTGAGTCAGAAGAAAGAGTTTGTATTTAATTCTCTGTGAAATGGGCAGCCAGTGTAACTGCTGCAGTATGGGTGTAATATGTGATGAACATTTGGTACGGGTAAGGGCTCTAGCAGTTGAATTCTGAATACGTTGAAACCGTCCAAGTGTGAAGTTCTGAAGAAAAAAAAAAATTTCTGCATCTTTCAAATTAAATAAAGGACCAGGTCATGTGTCGTGAGGCACATAAAAAACGATATTATGTAATAATATTAAAAAAAAACTACAGTGGAACCTTGGATTGCGAGTAACGTGATCTGCAAGATCACTTGATCACAACTTCCGGATTCTGGTTTCCGTGCTAGTATATACTGTTCGTGTGTGTGTGTGTCACTCATCTGTTTAATGGCGATGCAATGTCGCATTTCCACCAAATCCTCAAAAGGAGGCAAAAGCAGCGATCGTTGGATAGTTTCCTTGTTAAAG
>JAQMCW010000006.1:15024081-15035179 GCA_030068335.1 Chrysichthys cranchii
TACATATATGCATAAAGAAAATACTGCACACCTACTTCATTCATATTTTGGCCTGAATAATCAAATAACTTCGTTAATCCTTAAATCTTCGCACTCACTCACTCATCTTCCGCCACTTAATCCTGTTCAGGGTTGTGGGGAGAAGCTGGAGCCAATCCTGACTTCGGGTGAGAGGCGGGGTACACCCTGGGCAGGTCACCAATCCACCGTAGGGTGACACACAGGGAGAGACAACCATTCACACCTACAGGCAATTTAGAGTAGGCAATTAGCCTAATCCCCTTTGTGCATGTCTTTGGACTGTGGGAGGAAACCGGAGTACCTGGAGGAAACCCACACGGACACGGGGAGAACATGCAAACTCCACACAGAAAGGGGCCCAGGTTGACCCAGGGACCTTCTTGCTATAAGGCGACAGTGCCAACCACCACTCCACCATGCCATCCATCTTCACGTGTTATAAAAACAGTAAACGTAACATCCTTCCATCCATTATCTATACCGCTTATCCATTAAGGCTTGTGGGGAAGCTAGCATCAATCCCAGCTCACTTCAGGTGAGAGGTGGGTTACACCCTGGACAGTTCACCAATCAATTGTTTGGCTAACACAGAGATGAACAAGCATTCATACTCACATTAGTACTGATGGGCAATTTAATGAGGCCAGTTAACCTAATCTGTATGTCTTTGGACTATAGGAGGAAACCAGAGCACCCAGAGGGAACCCACACAGGCATAGGGAGTACATGCAAACTCAGAAAGGCCTCGGTCAGCCAGCATGTTCAAAATCAAACAAGGTTGTTTAATCAGCTGCATTAATAATTGTGTCAAGGCAATGTCCTCTCAGAGATTGTATAACACGTGTGTGTGTGTGTGTGTGTGTGTGTGTGTGTGTGTGTGTGTGTGTGTGTGTGTGTGTGTGTGTGTGTGTGTGTGGGTTATAATTATACACCACACGCTCCCAGCCCTGTTGGTGCCATCCTCCCCTGTCCTGCACATTTTAGTGTTTTCCTTGCTCTAACACACAATTCAACTAATTGGCTAATTAACAGCCTTCCTGAGTTGAATTAGGTGTGTAAACGCAGGGAAATCACTAAAATGTGAAGAATGGGGGCAATCTAGGACCTGGTTTAAAGCTCCATTTGGACATTTGGTATTAAATGGCATTAGAGCAGGTGCGATTCTTGAAGTATTGCACTAGGAAAACTAATGACAAAAAAAAAAAAAAACGAACAAAAAAATTGCACAAATAATTCAGCAAAATATACAGAATTGAATTTCTTTTATTTATGTATTGAAAGCTCATTCACAGTAAAGAATAAAGGTTTCTGGCATGTCCAGATATTTCTGACATTTTTAAGCAAACTCATATTATGAGGTCTCTCCACGTAGTTATGTGTAGCACACAGTTGTATTTACATCTCATTTGTACATTACCATACAATGTTGAAATGTACTGGTTGTTGCTTCGATAACTGCTAATACTCAAGAGATTTGGAAAATATCTTCAACACTACAACAACGTTTTATGCTGACCTGAGTTAAAAGCAGTAGAACATGGTTCTTAGAGGTCTTCACTCTCTACTTCAAAGGGGATTGGTTCCAGGGTCAGGGGAATGTAGCTGGGCTCTTCGCTACACACCCAGCCAATGGGAGTACGGTTGAAAGATGGTCGACAGTTGATGTTAGACTGGAACACGGGAATATGCTCTGGCTCTTCAGAGGCAGCCTTGATCTCAGGCATCTCAAAGGTCAGCAGGTGAGAAGCCTTCTCAAATCCTCCAAAAGGCAGCGCTGTTCTGTAAAATGAAGGGCAAAAACTGGTTTACGTTCCTCTGTCATTAGAAACCAAACCACTGCTGGGGATCATATGTATGATTCTTCACCGTCCTGTTCAAAAATTCAGAGTATATACCTATTGAAGCTCTTGTATTGGGGCAGGTCCTTGTACACATGAGGCCCTGGCATCTGTGGCTTCATGGTGGCTTTGAGCTCATCATCGTCTTTCATTGCACGTTCCCATGGTGAGACATATGTTTTAACATACTCACAGGTTTTATTCTCTTTCTCAGTCTCAGGTTGTACTTCATCTGTAAAAAATAATAGATGAAAGCGACATATTAAATCATTTCTTAACCTCATAGGAGCATCCAGTTTTTATCTCGTGCATAAACTGGGTCATAGATTTATGAAAAGGGCATGTAGTTTACCTTTTGGTGGATTTGGTTTGGGGAGGGTTTCAGGTGCGATCTTTACAGGAGGTGCTAAGTTCTGGAGGTTTTCCTGGAAAATGGTCAGGAAAAAAAGCTAATGTTATATCAGAGGCAGATTTTTAATAATTATAAAGACCTACATGAAAGAAAAGGTTGCCCTTTCAGCATGAGTGATTCAAGCACACTTATGTCTGTCATTCTCTGGATTTCAAGTAAATTCTCTCCATTTTAAAGGACATAATGTATATCCAATTCTTTGTTTGTACTTTGGTCCTGCAGAGTTTCTGTTCTCTTGAGCAGGCTTACCAGGTTCTCAGTGCTGATGATGAACTTATCCACTCTCTGCTGCCTCATTTTGAACATTTTAGACCCTTTGCCTTTCATCAGAGACAACTCCTCCAGCATGACTTCTTTAGGCGTCTTAATCTTAGTCCCGAGGTCAAACTCTGTGGTATTAGTTTCCTCATCCTCTGGGAATGTTTGGGGAAAAAAATAAAGAGGTCAATCATGAAAACAGTTACAATACATCCAAAAAAGGATTTTTCACTGTCTTTTTGCTTCAACTGCCATTTAAAGTAGAAAATAAATCAGTTCCTTTGGGACTTCTAGTTTGATGGTTGAATAGCTGCTGAGTATGACCAAAGCCCAGACTGCACATGAGGACCAGCAGTGTGTGTAAGAACATACAGTAATTCACAAAAGCCTTTAAAGCTTAATCCTGCTTAAAGTGAAAGCTATATTTCTTTTTATTTCGCAATAAACAGATCCGATCCGTTTTACAGGACCAAAGGTGCACTACTGTGTCATCAAGCAGCGCTATTTATTCATTCTCCTTTGTAAAAATCAGCTATAAAACCTGGAGTCATGCCATAGCTGATGCCAGAAAGAAGAATGCTATGCTGAGTGCTGCATAAAATATGACTTTAAATGTGGTTTAGCTGTGCAAGCTCACCCAAGGGAACATACAGTACTATATACTGCTTTGTAAATTTTACAAATTTAAAAAAAAAAAGTCACAGTGGAATATTAACTGTTTTAGAATGAATCTAGAACAATTAAATAAATGTGTTTTACAAGCTTATGGTTCTGTAGGTGTCTCTAGCTTCAGACTATGTCACCTTTAAACAGGACCAGTACTATATAAAGCCATTATATAAACCCACAAATGGCTTGTTGTCAGAAATGGTCTGTCCTTTAGCTTGCATGTACAGCTGCCTAGACCCTCGATATGGCCCTTGGGTGGGACTTTTTTTTATTGGTATCTTTTTATTGGTTGCTTTATTGTTAGTGTCCCCTGGTTACTCTGTGCAGGTTTAACACCAAAGCTGACTGTGGATCTGGTTCTGGACAAGCAAACAGAAGACTAAGTGCCATTATTAGTCAGGTTAAATATAAGTGACTGCCAAATATGTAAATGTAAGTGGAAACGTGCAAGATCAAATGAGCAAATTAATACGCGTCCTAGGTCGCAAGCTAGCTATGCAGTTCGGTGCTCGATAGCTTAGTATTGCTTACATAGTACACATTTTTACTTAGTGAGGTGTGATACAACGATTGATAGTCAAATTTTATACCCTAATATTCTTTTGTGGAGCCTTTAGCTTAGCTCTAGATGTTGTTGTATTTACCACGCGGATAAATCCAGCTAATTCTGACCTGGCTTTTGCTAAAGCAGAGGCTAGGTCAAGCTTGAAGATAGAAACCATTACTGATTTACTGCTGCATCATGCAAAGTTGTTTTTACGAAAATAACACAACAGTGAGGCCATGAATTTTTACTTTATTGAATTTTGGCAGCTAGTAGCTGCACAGCTCAAGCTAGATTTTTCACCAGGGTGGCTTGCTAATGTTACAGGCTAGTGATGCTGCTAGTTAGCTAGCTACTCACTTGTATTATTGTAGACTCCACAACGTAACTGCAATGTACTTCTGTAATAATAGTGGATATGGTAAAAGTTTCCAGAACAATAAAATGTTCATTAGCTTTAGAGGGAAAGTGCTACTCGGTTTCACAGTACCTAGCATGCATTTTAGGGTAAAAGCTTGTTTTAAAAATTGTGAGTGGAAAGAAACAGAGGGAGAGCGACAGAGCAGAGGGTTAGGGTTTAAAAAGAAGAAGTAATGTGAGAGAAAATGTACTACAAATCCTAGAACAACCCTCTCATTTCGTCCCCCATCTCAGTGGCATTAATTTGTCAGATAATTTAGATGGGTGTGAAAAGAGAGCTGTGTGTGCTGACACTATGGAGCCATGTTGTCCTGTAAACAGGGCAACAAGTCATTATGAGTGCTGAGTCCAGCTGATGAAGTGGGCGCATCCGATAGAATTAATCAGCCTCCAGACACTCAACCTCTCACGCAGAATTACTCATTAGAGGGCAAGAGTGGATCATCTCCCGCCATATCTCTGTCTAACACACACACACACACACACACACACACACACACACACACACACACACAGACACACGCACACATCCTGACACCATCCCTAAGACCATTCTGTTTGTTTTCTTTATTAAAGTAACTGGGAGACTAAGATTATGTTCAGACTACACTCAAATTATTTCTTGTTTCCAATTATCTGAATATGATGCTTCCGTACTGGGATTATTTGTAGACCTTTCAAGATGCAGTAGCGTTTTATTTACTTTAGGAAGTAAAATTGCATCATTATGGATCATTATATTTAAAATGCGACACAGTTTGGGCCAAGAGATTATTCCAGTCTCCTATATGTTCAACAATTATATGGCACTCATTATGCATATGCTTGAATTTGCAAATACTTTACATCCAGACAATTAGCTGTGCTCTGAACAAGAAATTATGAAAATGGTGCCTGATTTCCTGCAAATAAATCCTCCTGGGAAATAAAGCACAGCAACATGATCTCACACTTCAAGATAGTTAGATAATTGGAGATGTTAGTATTACAGTATTTTCTAAATTTTTATGGAATCAACAAAATCTGACCGCATTCACATTTGTACACACAGATATTCACTCATTCACTCTTTTTCTGCCACTTAACACTAGAACCGCTGGGCAACACACGGAGACAGACAACCATTCACACTCACATTCACACCTACTCACATTCATTCATACTGGTCAATCCTGGTCAGGGTCGCAGAGGGAAGCTGGTCCCAATACTGGCTGACTTCGGGTGAGAGGCGGGGTATGCCCTGGGGCAAGTCGCCAGTCCACCGCTGGGCAACACACGGAGACAGACAACCATTCACACTCATATTCACACCTACTCACATTCATTCATACTCCTAATTACTAGTTGGGATTTATGTGACTAGTTGTCTTTAATGTGGGTGACGAGTCGAAATTAGGAGTATCTAACTGCTCTGTGGGAGCCAGAACTCTTAATGGTTGCTAGAGGATCAAATACTTATTATTTCACTCAATGAAATGCAAATCCATTTATATATTTTATATAGGTAATGTGATTTTCATGGGTGGCACGGTGGCTGAGTGGTTAGCCCTGTCGCTTCACAGCGAGAAGGTCCTGGGTCCGAGCCCCGGGTTCGGCACGGGTGCCTTTCTGTGCGGAGTTTGCATGTTCTCCCCGTGTTCGCGTGGGTTTCTTCCGGGTACTCCGGTTTCTTCCCACAGTAGTTAGGCTAATTGGCTGCTCTAAATTGCCCATAGGTGTGAATGGTTGTCTGTCTCTCTGTGTGTTGCCCTGCGGTGGATTGGTGACCTGCCCAGGGTGTATCTCGCCTCTCGCCTGATGTCAGCTGGGATTGGCGCCAGCTTCCCCCCACGACCCTGAACAGGATTAAGCGGCAGAAGACGAACGAACGAATGAATAATGTGATTTTCTGGATTTATTTATTTATTTATTTTGATATTCTATCTCTCACTGTTAAAATAAACCTACCATTAAAATGATGGACTGTTCATTTCTTTGTCAGTGGACAAACTTACGAAACCAGCGAGGGGTCAAATAATTATTTCCTCCACTGTACATAAAAACATACAGAATCTATATACTGACCAATTTGTGTGATGTTGGAGAGGTCAGTAATGATTTTAGAGGGTGTTTTCCTTGTGTCAGGAGGAGCTGGTGTTCCTGAGAGGGGCATCTTTAAAGCCTGTCATGGAAAGAGCAGAACACTGTCATGTTTCATCATAATCATAGTGCTTTTTTTTTAAATTTTTTATTTCATTTACACTGCTGTCACTAGTGATAGCATTTATGCAAATTATTAATTAAACTTATTGATCTCTACATCATGCATAATTATGAATACATAATAAACCTAATAATGGATTGTAATAAGCATTAAAGGCACCGGCATCGCTGTCTTTGATGGCTTAACTTCAAAATTCACTATGAAAATAATTGTGAGAGCTCACAGGGTGCGAAAAACCAAAAGTAATTCAGGCCAGCTTGTAACTCAGTCATCACCAGATATTTTTGGCTGCATTTAAGTAGCAGATATGATAACTTATAGAGTTTTATTCAAATAACGTCTCTTTTCAGCAGATGCTGTAATATGGTCTGTCACACAACGTGTGATATATAAACACATCCAGTATGTAAAATGGAAGGCTAAGAAAACGTATAAACAGGTTTCCTGTTGCTGTGAGGGTATTTCGGTTTCAGCAAACTAAATCAATCCGGCACAGCCAGAAGAGTTTGGCCGGCTCAGCAAATTCCTCGAATGTCTTGAGCCACTGCACCACTGCATCTGTGATGTTACTGTTGACCAATTACGAGGAACATCTTAGTGTATTTTTTTTTAAGCAGGAATATTTAATCTTTATATATAAATATTCAATCGTTATATCTCAAGGGCAGAGCAAGTGCTGTTGGTCTAGATGCATCTAGAATAATAATCATAAAATGAATAGTTAAGGTTTAATTAATGTTAATTAATGTTACAGTAAAGTAAAGCAATGTTAACTACACCCGGGGTTCTCAAAGATTTTACAGCGAGGGATCCAATTAACTGTAAAATACATGTAGGCTAATTTAATGAAGTTTTTTTTTTTTTTTTTTAACTTAATCCAGCTATTCAAATATTGGGTATATTATTTAAATGTGCAAGATGCTAGTTTGGTTGTTTATTATTAAATATAGCCATAGAGCTATATTTATTCATGAACTTTTTAGTTATTCACATTCGGATTAAACTCATTTAGCTCAAGTGACCAGATGTTACCAGGTGTTACGTACAAAAGTCAATAAGTATAATGATTTTGAAAATGTTCCTTTGTGACTTCCAACTCTGTGAAAAACTTCATCACAGACTCGCTGTAATGCTTTTTGGACCTCTGGGGTTCCCGAGGGAATGACTGAATTTCAACATCTACTTTATCTACTTTCATATAGATTTGTGTGCACTCTAATTTATGTTACCTATAAAATTTGTTCATGAATGCAATTAATGCTAAAAATACATACTCTAAGCTTTTAGGAAATGCAAAATCTCTTGATTTTTACTGATTTGTAATTTCTAATACATTATTCTCAAGTACAACACAAACTTTAGCTTCAAACTAAGAAATTATGTAGGTGTATTAGTTTGTTAAATGTGGAATAGTTCAGCCAGAGCACATCAGGTGTCACTCAAAGCCAAGATTATGAGCTCACTAAATAGCTTTATTTTATCACCATGAGTTTGGCATTCATTGTCTGCAGTCTGAGAATTGCTTTGGCATAAACTCTATCTTACCTCAGTGAAGAGAATCCTCTAGGAAGAAAATAAACTCAACAAATGTTAAAAAGAAAACCTCCACAAAGGGCTTGTCTTGTTTTTATCCAAATCCTTGGGTTTAGTCGTGTCTATGCTCCCTTAACTGTAACTGTTGCTGCTGTTGTCTTCTTCTAGCCAGAGAAAATGAAGGAGAGCAACATTTGGAATGGGGGGTGGGGGGGTGGGGGTGTGATGCAAAGAGCTCATGAGTGATGGTGAAGGAGATACTCTTCCTGCAGATGCTTCTCAGGCATATATATATAGAAAGGTGAAGAGCTAGAAGTCCTAGCAGAGGCCTCACCACGAGGGACAGTGGCGAAGAGATAGAGGGAGAACTGGATCATCACCATGTCCTGTTCCAGATATGCTGAATTTCAAAATCATAAAGTCATCTATGCTACTATGCGGTAATCGCTGGGGTACCCCATTTTGATACAGTCAATACGTGCTATATACAGTGGCTCATACCTGCGGATACATGCTGATGCGTTGGATTTCCTCCGAAAGAAAGATGTACAGTGATGTTCTCTTGATTGTACAAAACATTTAAAGTGGCGCAAAGCCTTTTTATTAACCGTGTTCAGTATTCAGTGGAGCACTTGACAGACCCACGAATGAAGACTTATAGCTCTTCAAGAACAGTCTCATTTCTTTGCTGTCTGCATCCCACCAATTTACAGCTCGGACAGTAAACCAAATATGGTATGCAGGGAGCGTTCTGATAGTGCCATCCAGCCTTGAACATTTCGATGTCAATCAGACATCCGGGTAATCTATTATAGTCAAGCGGGAGGAGAGAAAATAGCCAGTGCCCAAGCATTACTCAAAGGAGAGCTGGTGTTCGATAGAAAATGCATGCCTGCCATACAATGCCAAACAGGTTTGTTGTTTGAAGTTATCTTATATGACATATGATATGACAGTTGGTCCTGCCCATATCATCGCATTCACTACCATGACACGTCTGTTATTCAGTCCCACTGGGAGAATGAATTATATAGAAATGTAATGTTTCCAAGGGCACCAAGAGGCATTAATGTCTGTGCAGGACGAGCACTCATTCTGTGAAGAGACACCACCATGCCGCTAAAGTTAGCACCGGATACTGTGAGCATGGGCCGAAGATGTTAGCAAGGTCAGCATGCAGTTCACCTTATGGAGGGAATCAAGTTACTGAGGCAAAACTGTGACGCTCATTGCAGCAGCATGTCACTTCGTCGCACGTACACAGAATTATATGGACTGAGTCTTCCAGAAGTACTGTTTCAATAAGAACATCACAAGATCACTGAATAATAATAATAATAATAATAATAATAATAATAATAATAATAATAATAATAATAATAATAATAATTTAAAAATAAGATGAATAACTGCATCGCGGTTTTTCACATTTTGAATCACGGATTTTTTTCCGCGGGACTCTGGAATATAAAAAAATATAAAACAATGTTAACTCAAACATATTGAAAGAACATTAAATCGAAATAAAATACAGTATGTATTTCATCGGCGGATGAATACACAATGAAAATGCAGTTTACGCCACTTCCGCTTGTCAGGCGGACCAGTCAGGTGACTGTGAGGGAGCGCTAGGATTGGCTAGGACGGCTATAAACAGGAAGTCAGCTCACCGGCAAATAGTAACCATGTAGAATTTTATATGCTGTTAAAATGATGTAGGTTTAAGAGTGTAGAAAGTGTTTAAGAGCATAGGAAGTGTTTATAAGAGTGTGGGAAAGGTTAATACGAGAGTAGGAAGGGTTTACAAAGCCTTAAAATATATATAAATAATAAAATAAATGTAACGTCGCTACTTCGCGTGCTTCACCTTTTGCGGGGGTGCCGGAACATGGCCCCTGCGAAAAGGGGGGTTATTTCTTTATTATTATTATTATTATTATTATTATTATTATTATTATTATTATTATTATTATGGTCTCATCTAATGTAAATACCCTCATACATTTTTTCATTCATCTTTAGTAACTGCTTTATCCTGGTGAGGGTCACAAGGGATCCAGAGCCTATCTCGGAAACACTGGACACAAGGTAGGACAGTTCACACCAGATGGGGCACCAGTCCATTACAGGGCACCATTCATTCACTCGTTCACACTGACAGGCCATTAAGCGTAACCGATCTGCCTACCTCCAGGGACAGTGGACTTGTGAGGTGACAATTCTACCCAGTCCACCACCACACCACCCACAGTCTCATAGTATTTATAGCACATGATAAAAAAAAACTTTGGTTTCTAGTTTAAAACTTACCACAAAATGTGGTAAAAATGTGAATTTAAAGAATTGTGAAAGCAATCTTTTTGTTTCCTTTTTTTTTTTTTTTTTTTAAATAACTTGTGATATCTCCAGGAAGTTGCTTCTTATACTGGGTAACTGTTAACTCTAAGACAACACAAATAAATAAGTAAGTACGTAAGTAAGTAAGTAAGTAAGTAAGTAAGTACGTAAGTAAGTAAGTAAATAAATAAGAGAATAGAGAATAAAATGCTTAGAATCTTTGACCATGCATTTAAACTGAGTTTCTTCACTCAGACAAATAGTGCAACTGTAATTACTTGACATGCAGCATTAGTAGAAATGCTGCCCTCTGGCGGCCACACCGTTTAGCGCCTCTAATGTCAATTTGCCTATAACAGAAAGACGAGTACAAATAACAAAAAATAAAGAAATAAACAAACCAGACAAACAAAAGAGTGAGACAGACAAGACCAGAGAGACAAGTAATGAAATTATATATACAGGTAGTCCTCAAGTTACGACTACACCCATCATAAGTTGAAAATATTGTATGTCGAACCACTGTGTTGAACCACTTAGCCTAACTTAGGTATCTCAGCCTAGCTTAGCCTAGCTTACCCAGGAGTCTTTGAAGCACACAAAAAACAGACGGTAATGCACTGTACAGTACGCCGATACACAAGGTAACTCCTTGAGTTACAGGAGAGAGTGACGCATCACGCGAAGCGAGTGATCCGGGCATCACCCGCGTACTTCCAGGTGTCATCCAAACATCCGTGTACATCATATGCTGTTATGCCTGCCAGCGATGCCTGCCTGCGAATTTTAAATATTTTCTAAATATTTTTAAGCAACCTATATCAGGGAAATAGGCTCCACGTCACACGGGAAATCTGAAAAAA
>JAQMCW010000006.1:15098291-15111667 GCA_030068335.1 Chrysichthys cranchii
GTGGAACATGGAGTCCTGAGTAGAGTTTTAGAACCTTGTGGAACATGGAGTCCTGAGTAGAGTTTTAGAACCCCGTGGAACATGGAGTCCTGAGTAGAGTTTTAGAACCCTGTGGAGCATGGAATCCTGAGTAGAGTTTTAGAACCTTGTGGAGCATGGAGTCCTGAGTAGAGTTTTAGAACCCCGTGGAACATGGAGTCCTGAGTAGAGCTTTAGAACCCCGTGGAACATGGAGTCCTGAGTAGAGCTTTAGAACCCTGTGGAACATGGAATCCTGAGTAGAGTTTTAGAACCTTGTGGAGCATGGAGTCCTGAGTAGAGCTTTAGAACCCTGTGGAACATGGAGTCCTGAGTAGAGTTTTAGAACCCTGTGGAGCATGGAGTCCTGAGTAGAGTTTTAGAACCTTGTGGAGCATGGAATCCTGAGTAGAGTTTTAGAACCTTGTGGAACATGGAATCCTGAGTAGAGTTTTAGAACCCCGTGGAACATGGAGTCCTGAGTAGAGTTTTAGAACCTTGTGGAACATGGAGTCCTGAGTAGAGTTTTAGAACCCCGTGGAACATGGAGTCCTGAGTAGAGTTTTAGAACCCTGTGGAGCATGGAATCCTGAGTAGAGTTTTAGAACCTTGTGGAGCATGGAGTCCTGAGTAGAGTTTTAGAACTCTGCAGATTATGATGTCCTAGACAAACGTCTGGAAATCACTGGAACATGGAATCCTGAATTGAGTTTTAGACCTTTGCGGAATATGAATTATTAACGGCGTTCCAGAAATTGTGAGTAGAATATGGAACACTGAGTAACGTTCTGGAACCCATGTAAATGCAGGATTATAGGATTTGCAATCTTGTGTTAGGGGATCCTGTTATTCTATGTGGTGAAGTTTGAAAAACACTTTATTCTTGTAATGGAATTATATTTCAAGATTAATTGTGCTCGTGCAGCATCGCGCAGTGTCGATGCCTTGCGGTTCCAAGGTTCCCGGTTCATTCCTGAGCTGGGGTTAACTATCTGTACTGAGTTTCATAGGTTCTCCTCATATCTGCATGAGTTTTGTCTGGGTTCTCCAGTTTATTCCCACCTTCCAAAAGCTCCTGCTAGGGCTATCGGCTATGCTATTAGCCCATAGGTATGAATGTGTATGTTGTGCATGGACTGGCAACGCATCCAGTTTATATTCCTGCCTCACGCCCATCGTTCCCAGTTTTACCCTGGACAGGATAGAGCACTTACTGAAGATGAATGAATGATTTAAACTGAAGTCTGAGAAATGTGGAGGATTAACAAGGGACATTTCTTTCCAACATTAATTCGTCCAGTGATTAATTTAATGCATTGAAAAGATTTTTTTTTTTTTTTTGGTTTATGCAATAAATTCAAGCTCTGGAGTTGGTGTTTATATTTTTTTTAATGTTCACTCACCCCCACCCCCCACCCCACCCAAACTAACACACAAATTTTATTCCAATTTTTAAAAAAACCCAAAAAAACCCCAGCTTTAATAAAGCATAATCACCATGAGTCTGTCTTTCACATATCGATATTTCGAGCATACGTTTTATACGCTCTCATTATTCCTATGCAATAAAAATCTAAACAGCTCACATTAATATGTGTGCACCGTAATGTTAGGAGCCACACCAGTCGGAGTGAGTGTCACTAAAGGAGACCAGCTCAGAACATTTCGCTTGACTCAGCTCTTTCTTGAGCGCTTAGTATACCCATCACTGTCCCTTTGTGTAATAAGATTAGTCCATGTCATGATCAGAAGCATCGGGATCTTATTAACTTGAGCCTAGGATTAGATAAATTGGGTCACCCCTGGGCTGTGCTCCTGTCTCGAGGTCCTCCTTGGGATCACGGCCCTCGTGGGTCTTTCATCTCAGGACGCGTTTGCCTATAGACACACATTGTCCGTCACTAAGAGGATTATGGATCATGTCCAGGACAGTTTACACCCCGTATACAGTAAGAACGGAAGCACTGTGTGTTCTTATGCTTATTGATGCACAAAATTCAGGACTGCTCTAATGTTTCACTGCAAGAGATATGTGATGGATATGTAGAATGACTCGTGTTACATGAACATGATAACCAGCAAGTCACAAAAGCCTTGTACTTTCTCTCTCTCTCTTTCTTTCTCTCTATCTCTCACTGTAGTAATATCAGACTACATCAGGGAGAAAGACTACCGAGAGGGTTGAACACAAAAAAACCCACTAACCATCAGTGGTTTCATCCAAACATCCAACAGCTATGAATCTTGAGCCCCCTAAATCTGAATTTAAGTCGGCCACCCGGGTGACCGGAGGCCCGGCAACACCACGCAAAGGACCACCCAAGTTTAAACAGAGGCAGACTCGCCAGTTTAAGAGCAAGCCACCGAAGAAGGGCATCCAGGGGTATGTCTGGTCTAAGAAAAATCTAATATTATTTTAAAATATTTGTATTATTTCGCTGTTTGGCCTCAGTTCATTTGAAATTATGTCAAAGTTTCCATGATGCACTTCATCATCAAGTCAATTACTTAGCATGTTCGTTAAAACTCTTTTGCTGGCCCCATCAGATTTGGAGACGACATCCCTGGTATGGAAGGTTTAGGCACCGGTAAGTGCGATCTTTTCTTGATCAGCTTCTCACGTGTCTTTTAGCGTCTTCCCAACGTCATCATCCGTTTATTCAGGGCTGCTCCCGTTCCAAGTCCTTGAGCGTGAATTATATTTTACCTCAGACAGGTTGTTCATATTGGTCATGACTCATTATAAAAAGTCAGATTATAAAGGCTTGAGTGAAGCACTCCTGGCAAGCTGCTTAAGATACCCAGGAGGACACGGAAAGGCTTTTCAGCAGGTGTCTTAAAAGGATAGGGCAGCTTGAGCCCACTTAGGCATAGCTTAACCCGTATCGTTTTGTGTCCATTTCCATAAATTTATAAATTTGGTGTATGTTGACGTAACTGAGATTAAAATACACATGCAGTTATGTTCTAAAATCCAGAGATGCTCTTTGACAACTGGACATCCAAGAGTAATTTGAGAACATAACATCAGTTATACTATGTCCATCTTAAAGAGCATTTAAGTGAGCTTGTGTGTTCTTACCCTCAGACATCACAGTCATCTGCCCTTGGGAGGCCTTCAGCCACTTGGAGCTGCACGAGCTGGCGCAATACGGCATCATCTGAGTCCACCATCTTCCCATCATCGTCTTCATTTCCCCCTTCCATTCTGCCTCCTCCCTGACCATGGACTCCCAAGGGTCCATTTGGACGCACACCTTATCATAGAATATTAAAAAAATGGAAAAATCTGAGGAAAAAAAGAAGAAAAAAAAAACAAAAAAACTTTCCTAACTGTCCACCTCATGGTTTCTTTCTTTTCTGCTCATAAATGAAGTCAGACCAACATACAAGTCTGCGTTTGACTTATTGTCTGTCAGATCGCACTCTGTTATTCTAGGTATTCCTTCCGTTCTTTCTCCGTTTCCCATTTAATCTCCTCCTTCGTTTCTGTATCCTCCTTTCTTTTGGAACCGAACTTCAAACATAAGCAAGCAAGACAGCCTCAAAGTGAGTATAAGCGCCATACCCGTGAAATGCTTGGCTTCTCATTTCACGCGTCCCAGCTTTAACCATCTCTTTTTTTTTCTTTTTTTTTTAATAAAAAAAAGGTCATACTCCTGTAGACATGGGATACCAGTTGACGGACAAAGAGTAAGCCTAAACTAAACAAACGGAAAAAATCCCACTAATTCTGCTGACATACCGACCCTTTGTCTTCTATACCTTTCTGACTCGTACTTCTTTAACCTTTTTTTTAAATTATTTTTTATTCTTTATTCATCTTCATTAAAATGATCCTGCACTCAGGGATCAAAACATGGCCATTTTTAACGTTAGGACTTTTAACAAAAAGAAAAAAACCCAACAAAGTCACTTTCTTGGCTGTCTTGCAATCTAGGTACCGCCAGATGTGTCCACATGCTTGGTTACTGTAGCAGTTTTAAGGAAAATGAAGAAGCCAGAACTGCACGCTTCAATACGGCACGTTATTAAAATGGTTTGAATCACGTTTAGTGCCGGGTTCAGGCGATTACAACTGGGAAATGTTCAATTGTTCTGTTTTGTGTCTTCTTTAATGACATGCTTGATTATCTTTCATACTCATCATGGCATCGTTCGGTCTCACTGGGTCTGCCTGCTGTCCTTCTGTCCCCCCTGTGCTGTTTCAAACCCATAGCCTAAATTAAATCCCCCTGAATTCGTATTGATTGATAATCTTTGCAAATTTCACATGTATATCAAACTGTAAACTGATTTATTTGTACATCCTGTAAAGTGAATCGCACGTTCCTTTCACAGGTTTCCTTTTTCATTATACAGACTTGACTTTATGTATTGGATGCTGCATTGTGCTGTTGTGTGTTGAATAGCCTGATTCAAAATGTTTAGCCTTTCTTCACATATTTACCGTGGCACATTGCTTATTCTCCGCACCCCCCCCCCCCCTCCCCTACCCAGAGTACTCCTTTACAGCGAAACGACCTGACACATCCTGCGTAATCTTAAACATTTGCATCAACTTTCACGCAGTTTCCTCCTAAAATCTCTACACTTGGGTGGGATGAAGATTGTTTAAGGAGGTTTTGCATTTTGTATTTTACTCCCTGGATCTGTGGGTATGTTTGCTGAAGATATGCATAATACATTGAATCTTGGACAATTTATTCCACGTCATGAGTGTCTGTGATCAGTGACTGAAGTGACAGTGTTTCTTCTCTACAGGATGAGATCAAAATAAAGCTGATAAAAAGAGGAAAAATAGTTGTCGGTTGTTGCAAGTCGAACAGTCTCCCAGGTTTCAATACAGATAACACACATGTTAATACATTTCCATTTGCCTCTTTTTTTGCTACCAAATTTGCAAAATAGTTTTATTGCATTCAGGAAATATCAAGTCTGTTTATTTTAATTATTCTATGTGTGTTGAGTGCATAACGAACTACAATAAAGCATGAACAGAACCTTAAAAAATATATACAGGTGCTACCGGAGTTACGATGGCCCGACTTTCGATTTTTCCAAGTTACGATGTTGATTGTGATCCACTAAAAATTGTAAAATATTTAGAAAATATTTCAAATTTGCGGGCAGACATCGCTGGCAGGCCAGCGTAACAGCGTATGACGTACACAGAGGTTCAGACGATGCCCGGAAATGCCACACTCTCTCGCATAACTCAGAGTTACCTTGTGTATCGGTGTACTGTACAGTGCATTACCTCGGGTTTTTTTGTGATTATTAATGGAACGGCTTCGGCGGCAGCTGTCTGTAGCCGGAGCTCAGTATTTGTGTAGCGGGGTGTCGCGGCTGGACGATGCTCAGAGACACAGTGCTGCTACCTACATCATACAGGTATGTAGATCTATCTGGCAAACTCTCTCTTTTGACAGAAATGTGATTTAAATGAAATCTCGCTTAAATGTAAACTCGCCCCAGAGCATAAAATATCAGTTTGTGTTAGCAAAGCAGAGCACATAAAGATCTCGTAGCACTGTGGGGCATGATACGAAACTCTACAAAATAAATATTAAAACAACTGAACTTCAACTGATAACATAACTACATATTCTTTAAAACTAAAACTACACAATCACTCATGTTACCATATTAAAACTTTACAATTCATCTTCATCATGAACAGCATTAAACACGCCCCTCTGCCTCAATCAGGAAGTAAACAACGGGATAAACATGGCGCTTTTAAAGCGACATTACCCACTGCACTGTATATTCTGTACAAGTACATCTGTACCACATCTACCACATCTACATCTATATCTTTTGTATATCAATGTTAACTTAATCCACTTCTTTCATTGCCATTACAGTGAACCCCCGCGTATCACAGGGGTTACATTCCGGCGCCCCCCCCGCGACAGGTGAAATCCGCGAAGTAGCGCCGTTACATTTATTTTATTATTTATATATGTATATCTTATTAACCTTCTCCACACTTCTATAAACACGTCCTATGCTCTTAAACACTTTCTACACTCTTAAACCTACATCATTTTAACAACATATAAAATCTACATGCGTACTTACTGCCGGTGAGGTCACTTCCTGTTTACAGCCTGTTTACTAGCTGAAGCGGAAGTGGCATGCACCGCCACTATGTATTCATCCGCTGATGAAATACAGTGCATACTGTTTTATTTCGATTTAAATGTTTTTATAATGTTTGAATTAACATTTTTTAAAAAAATTATATTTTATATTTTATATTCCAGAGACCCGCGAAAGCCAAAAAATTCCGCGAATCGAAATGTGAAAATTCGCGATGCACTGAACCCACGATAGGTGAACCGCAATATTGTGGGGGTTCACTGTATACTGTACATAACTGCTCTTAACTGAACCTACTGTATACTATACATAATGCACTTTCTGCTCTTTGCACTTCCGATTAGATGCTAAACAACATTTCGTTACCTGTATTTATACATGTGTAATGACAATAAAGCTGAATCCAATCTAATCTAGTAGCAGTAGTGGTATTAGTAGTAGTAGTAGTAGTAGTAGTAGTAGTAGTAAATAAACAAACAAACAAACAAACAAACAAATAAATAACACTTTGCTTCCTTGCTTTATTTCACATAAATCATCTAGCTTCCTATAACAATTATTATGCTAAAATTATATATTATAGCAGCATTGGGTCCGTTCTGCAATCCGCCTCACGAAGTCTTTAATTTTGAAAACGACACACTTCCGGCAACACTCACATTTGTCCTACCCGTATTCCTTCCTCCTGAATAATCAACTTCCTTGTAGGGTCCCCCTGTTTTGCCCTACGATTGGTTAATAGCGTATACTCATGTGCTCCTATCCAATCCCCAGCACTTACGTTTGACCCATGACCTATTAGCCAATCCCAGCGTAGAAGGCGGGGTTTCCCTCAATGCCGGTAGGAAAACAAATAAGGGCAACGGAAGTGCACTGTCGCTGTTTTCACGCGCAGCAGTGCAGAGTTATGGAGTGGAGTTTCACCCAGACTGTAACATTGATAGCCGGTACTGTAAACGCTAATATTGTTATCTGAGTTCAGGTTTCGGATTCATACACCCGCGTGAACATGTCGGAAAACATCGTAAGTATGTGTTTGGGCAGTTTGGGTTAGCGCTTGATGGTTGGGGGAAAGCGCTAAATGAGTGAAATGTGCACTTTATTCCGGGTGATGAGGCAGCAGAATTGTTAGCGTGATGCTAACTGATTAGCAAGCTAACGGGCAGAAGAGTCAGGGCCCCGCAAGGATGAGGGACCAGAAAACCGGGGCAGGAGGAGCACTTCGGGAGATTAGTGAGCGGAAACGCTTAGCTGGGTGTTCACGGCGGAGGTCGGGGGGTTTGTGAGGTCAGTCTCCGAGCTCTCGGCTGGAAGGAGACCGACAACAGACTGACAGAGAGAGTAGCAGCAGGTCTAAACACTCCAGGCGCTGAATAGTGAGACTCTTGTCCCCCTAAATGACTGATAACTTAGTTAATATAACTTAATAATAGGTCTAACAGGTTAAATTTCAAAAGTACTCTGCGTCTCAAGCTCCTAAATCCGCTTGCTGATCAGAATGGTGTGCCCCTTTAACCAGGATGCCGTCCCTGCTCGGGTTACATGGACTTAAAGGTGCAATAGGCGATTTGTATATATGTGTGTTTTTATTTCTTACTTGGTGAAATAATCTCCGAGATGTGCAGAATATTCTAAAGTCATGGTTTTAGGCCCTGGCCTTAGCAGAAGTAGGTGAGAAAACAGAAAACCAGAATGGGGTCCAGAATGCTTGTTTGTGGTTGGATGAGCCTCATGTCAATCACTCGGGATCCCGCCTACTCGACACGGGCTGTCGGTCATCCTGGGGGCGGAGCTTCGGGAACATGGGCGGGGTAGGGGCGGGCTCAAGAAGGAATTAAGGAATTGATTGATTGATTAATTAATAAGTAAAAAAAATAAAACGCGAAACAGATAAAGGTGAAATGAATGCAAATAAATAAATAAATAAAAATAGAATCAAGACCCACTTGCATAACAATTAGAGATTATTCTTGGGGGGGGGATACAGGTGATCCTCGCATTAACAAACTAATCGGGGGGGAGAGGTTGTCCATTGACTTGAATAGTCTGATGATTTCAAGTGGTTTAGTGTGTGTGTGTGGGGGGGGGGGGGGTTAATATAATGGAAATCCAAGGAGAAACACCTCTAAGGTCCCCAAAAGTACTGTACACATGGCAAGCAGCATAACGAACAACATAAAAATGTAAGTACAGTCAAGTTGAGAAAATGTTGAGGTGAAAAACACCAGAAAAAAACAGTATAGCTTTGCAACGACCACGGCTCATCCGACGCTTGGAAGCAACTAGGAGCACGCACGCCACTGCCGCCTAGCGGACAATTGCTGAACTACAGGACCCAGTTCGTAACACCCGGGATTTTTAAACTTTCGTGCCGGACATTCTGGCTACTGGATTATGTATTCAGACCAGCGGATTTTGTCCGTTGCATCCGATATCCGTTAATGCGGTGTCCGTAGATGTACCGTACTAACCTTACCCGTCGCACCTCTAATGAACGTGACGCAGATTTGTTTGAGGTGTTTGTCTGATTACACCAGTATGCGGTGCAGTATGTTAATTTCTGTCCTCACATGACATATCTCGATACTGTCACTGACTGCTTGTTGAACGTGTCGCTGCTACCAGTGCACTGATTCATATTTATGAAAGTTTTAAAGCGCAGAACTGCAAAAAGGGTTCACCTGCTGAAAACATGAACCGGCTTTGATGTGGGCGGCAGGTTTAACCAGCCGAGTTTAAATGTGAGAGATCAGAAGTTCTCAGTTAACACACTAAACACACTGGTGTTGCCTGGCTTGTTGAGCAAATCAGCATTTCCAAACATGACCTGTGATTAAGACCACAACCTAGAAAACAATTTCCTGACATGAAAATCGGATGCGATCAGTCAGTACCTAAACGTTTTCAGATGTTCGACGTGAAAAGCCCAGAGTAGTTTCGTTACCATTATCAGAGCTCTGAGGATCATCTGATACCTGATACTGATCCAAACTAGAGTCCTCACAGCCGAGCCGATTCTCCTTCCGGTTATGTGAAAGATCAGATGCCTGACGGTGATCGGTCTGCTGTTCTCTTACAGGACACCGGCATCTCCAAAGTAATTAGACACCCTCATTACACTGTTTTATCTATGCCGACACCACCTGGTGTTTCAAACTTGTTAATATATTATTATTTTTCATTTCAGATGACAGGATATTAATCACTTAAAGCAACTAGCCATGCGGTGAACACCAGAAGCAAAAGAGTTGTGTGATTTTCAGAGAAAGTGTATTGTGGGTCAGTCTGAGGGTGGATTTAGTCAGCGTATGATTGCACAAAACCTTGGGATTCCTCTTGTCACAGTCAACAGAGTGATTGTACAATTCAAAAGCAAAGCAAAGGAATCACCAGCGTCCCGCTCAGGTCGACCCAGGCCCTCGGACAGGGGTGTTCAGTCTGTCGAGTGGATTGTTGGAAGGAAAAAGGAAAAAAATCACCTGATTGTGGTCGATCAGGCTTTGTAGAAGTTTGTGCTAAACTCGCGCTTCGAGTGAGTGTTGTGTCCGAAATAAATGTGAAATTGATTTAAGTAATAACCTGATTGTGTTTTATTTGCTCTTAGATCATCCGTGTCCAGTCTCCAGAGGGGATGAAAAAAATCACTTCAACCAAGCGTGAGACTGCTGCAGCTTTTCTGAAGAAGGTGCGAAGCACGCTAGAGCTTTGAACACACGCATGCACGCACACATACTCAAAAGAACTGATTTGGCAATCCTTTTATCTGTACTCCAGTTGAATTTTGGGGCTCTTGTCTCTGTGGAATCCATAAAATAACAACCCGTTCATAGGCTTTATAATCATGGTCATAAAGACAACTGAATAAAACAAGTATTGATTTCAGTGTTAGGTTTAAAGGACAAACTGAGCAAGAGCACAAGAGGTCTTTAGTTATGAGGCGAAACAAGTGTGTGTTAATGTGCACTGGATGCCAAAATAACACTTGGGCATTTAACTTCTTCTTCTTCTTCTTATTATTATTATTATGATAATGACTTTACTGAATGTTCTCACAGAAAGCAGACCTTTTCATACATCACAGCAAGACTTTGCTTTATGTCACACTATATCATTTTATTATTTTTTTTATTATTATTTGTACTCTTCTGCTCATGCCCATCAGCATTCCTTTAGTCTTCCTGGACATAGCTATGAGAGCCGCACTCTTGCTCCTGTTTGCTTACAGCAGCTGATTTATTGATGAGAACCCGGTTTAAAATGGAGCCGGACCGTACCCTTCTCTGACACGCTCTTTTTTTTTTTTCTTTGTGTTTTTTTTTTTTTTTTTTTTTTTTTGTAGCTCACACAAACACAAGGCATATCATAACGCGCCGTTGTGTCCACACACTCCCAACAAGCCTTCTAACGAAGACGTTTTGCTCCCCATCTCTTCATCTTACAGAGCAGCTATTGTGAGACAAGAAGTGCACAGTTCTGAAAAATGCAGCACTGGAGCAGAATAGTCCCACACACTTCATCAGTCTCTTCGCAGTGATGGCTTCATTTTATTAAACGTCACAGTGTTTGTGCATATATGGTGTAGATGTTTTTTTAGATGATTTTTCCATTATTGTTATTTTATTTATTTATTTTTTTAATGGATAGATTAATAGTTGTTACAGCAAGCAGCTGTGATACACCAGTGATTACTGTCAGGCGCACACACACACACACACACACACCGTTGTATGCAGCTTTCTCTCTGGCTTCCAGTTAAATGCAATTTGCATGGATGAAGATCAGCTATCACGTTAAGTGCATCACACCACAGCATGAGCTGGTTTGAAAAGTACCTAATATGGCTAGATTAGTTTCCTTGCATTCGTCGGAATGAACGCAGATCGAAAGAAAACGCAGCCCTGCAGTGTGGAATTAAAGATTCATGTATTGCTGTGGAGAGCGAACGACTCTGCGGATCAATAGCGAGATCACGCTGTGTTATTCCAATAAAGGTCGAGACGGCCCGAGCGATGCAGTGCAGGCCAGACTGCAGCAACGTCTCTGCTAAAGACCTTCTCGTACACCTGATCTATTTTAAACTGCAGTTATAATAATCTTTAGATCATATCTCGTACTGTTCCAGAGATGGTCGCGAGCTGAATGCGTTCGTAATGTAATCCGCTTCGGTTAAAGGGGCTCTTTTTGTCCATTTATTGCTAAGTGCGCTGAGCGCCGTAGTCCATTCGGAGCTCCGTTCTCTGTTACACATCGCCCACAATTGCATTACGATTGATCCTCTAATGTCCCTTAAAGTGTTCTGCCAGGCCGTGCGGTGAACTCACGGCCGATCAGGCGTCCAGCTTGTGTTCACTGAGAAACCCGGCGTGAGCTCATCCTGTCAATGTTCAGAACTGGCTTCTAATTTCAGAATAATTGATAAGTGGTGAGCTCCTGGTGTCTGACCTTCTGGGTTTTTTTTGTTTTGTTCTGTTGTTTTTTTGACTTGCTGAGATGTCAGAGCTGTGAACCTGCAGCTTATGTGCTATTTTGCGATATCTATTGTAATTCCTGTGGCCAGTGTGTGACCGAGCTGCAGCGCAGGGATTATTGCCAAGCTACTGCAGCTCTTTTTCCTCTCCGTTCTTTTTCCTTGTTCTTTCTTTCTCACTATTTCACTCCGTCTAGTTTGACTAGTGCTGATTTGGCGTTCTGCATTTGATAAACCAGACAGGGCGGTATGGTTACTTTTATTTAAATTGTCCTGTTTTTGCAGTGCATGATCGTTTCCTGTTTTAAATAGACAAACGTCTGCCTTTGTCCCTGAAAGGTCGCCAAAGAGTTTGGTTTCAGCTCGAACGGGTTTTCCGTCTACCTGAACCGCAATAAGACGGGCGAGATTGTCTCTCAGAACAAGACCCTTAGTCTGCTTAAAATCAAGTAAGTTTACACGTACATCGTGAACCATTAGTATTTTGTCACACACTGGGGGGCGGGGAAGTATTAAGTGAAGTAAAAATGTCCACTGCAGTGCCATTATAGCTCGGTTCTGCTTTTCTGTGCTTTTAAAGACACATTTATTTATTTATTTATTATTTATTTATTTGTGTTTATTCACGCACTCTTTCCCTCTAGACATGGAGACATGCTCTTTCTCTTCCCGTCATCAGCTGGTTCCTCCAGCGAGAACATGGACACAGCACAGCCTCCGTCTTCTCTGTCTTCTTCTTCGTCGTCCTCCCTGTCCCGTTCACACTCGGCGCCACAGATCCAAGAGGATGAGATTGATCAGTATCTGGCCAAGCAGGACGGAAAGATATACAGAAACCGAGACCCCCAGCTGTGTGTCTGCCTTTTGCTCCCTGAGCTCTGTGTTTTTTTTGTTTTGTTTTTTGGGGTTTTTGTTATCTTGGGTTGCGTTTATGTTCTCAGTGTGTGCGCAGTGTAGGTTTCACTCAGTGTTTTCTATCGTGTGTGTGTGTGTGGTGTGTATTTTTAGATGCCGGCATGGTCCCATGGGGAAATGTGTTCACTGTGTACCTTTAGAGGTAAGAAGAAAAATATGAAAATATGAGCGAGCCCCCAATACCCCCCCCCACCCGCCTTCAAATGCTCAATGGGAAGTAATTCATATTCGGATCATTACTTAACAAAAGGGGGAAAAAAGCCTGTCAGGAAATATTGCTACACTATATACAGTAAATGACATAAAGGTGTCTTGAGGACATAATCTCTGTGTGAAAGGTGCATGGCATGCACATGCATTGTTCTCATGGATATAGTCTAATTCTTTCTTTTTTTTCCGTTCTCTTTGACAGCCTTTTGATGAAGACTACCTGAATCATCTCGACCCACCTGTTAAACACATGTCGTTCCACGCCTACATCCGCAAACTGACAGGTGGAGCAGACAAGTGAGTTTTCCTTGAAGATTTTGACTTAATGGGGAGGAACATATAAATAATTCAGGGCCACTGGAAGTTCTGCTTGTAGGTGTAATACTGTATTGTTTAACCCTGCTCTGGTACCATGAAAAAAGTTACATTCTTGGTTCTGGGTGAAAAACATGCTATATGACCAGAATAACACGACTTTATTACAATATTTTGTTTTCCTTGAAATACTATGGAATGACAATGTGTTATAAAATCCAAATAATATTGTACAACGCTTCACGTACGGGTTTCTGCTTATTTCTCCCCGCTGTAGGCAAAAATGTTACTGTTGGCATTGGTTGCACAACTAATTTGGTTTTCTTGTCACTTGATCTGGGAC
>JAQMCW010000006.1:15129270-15139877 GCA_030068335.1 Chrysichthys cranchii
CTGTGTTGCCCTGCGGTAGACTGGTGACCTGCCCAGGGCGTATCCCGCCTCTCACCCGATGTCAGCTGGGATTGGCGACCCTGAACAGGATTAAGCGGAAGAAGATGAACGAAACATTAATTAAATTAACAGATGTATTACAGAATGAACATGACAGAATATAGAAAATATTTTAATATGGTATACAGACAGGATTAGATTAGATTAGATTAGATTAGATTAGATTAGATTAGATTAGATTAGAAGTGATTCTACACTTCTTTCATGTTCCCCTAAATTACAGGTCAGTTTGTGCTCAGTGATTAGAAAGGAGAAGTTTGGGATGATAGATGTGAATTTATGGTAATATTCCTTTCTGATTTGGTTACATTTTGGACAGATCAGAGAGAAGTGTGCCTTTGTTTCTACCTCCTATAGGTCACAGTGTTCAGATCCATACTTTATTTTATATGTTTTAGTGTGTTAAAAATAAAAAATAAGCGGAAAGACTTTGAAACTATCGAACATGTGTCACATACTTAGGAAAGCCTTACGAGAAAATACGTGGCAGGCAAAGGCACTAATCCTGATAATTTCCACAAAAAAAACCCCCCATGGTCCAAAGAGGGCTGGGGTCACATAGACCCCATGGTACCAGAGCAGGGTTAATTTCATTTTTCCACTCTTCAGTGTACAGGTTATTTATTTCAGATTTATTCAGTCTGGATATGGGGGGTGTTTGGGTGTGTGTTTGAGTACGAGTGTGTGTTTGGGTGAGTGTTTAGTGTGTTTGTTGGTCTTTGGCTCAGGCTGGAGAATTGTCGACTATGTGGATAGTTAAAAAGCTGTCCTTTTTCACCTAATCACTGATGGACAAAACAATATAAGGGTGTTCACCAATTGTAATAATAAGACATAATCTATGTGGTTGACAGACCTACTAAAGTGGCCACTGAGTGATAGTTTTAAACAACAGTGAAAATAGTTCATAGACAAATCCACAATGCCTTTATTTCCACTGCCTTACATGACAAAACCTTAAAACTGTTGAGTGTTTGCAATTGAAAATTCAGCCCCATTTTATTTTATAGACTTTATTTAGTTTCGCATCCTCTAAATTTGAATTTTAATCAGTGTTTTGCATTCTTCCCTACTGCATATGTATCTTTAACAAGCTTGAAAGAATTTAAAAATGAAGAGGAAGAGGGCAAACAAAGACAGAAAGAATGCATTCGACAAAGCGAGCTGGAGCAACCACTCCAGGAAAGAAAGACGGAAGAAGACCAAAAAATCAGCAAGTGGTGGCAGACCTTCAACCCCACCCCAGTTTCAGACCCAACATGAAGACACTGCATCCGGGAACCAGAGTGAACTCCAGCCTGATCAGGACTGTACCAACATCCCAGTGCCTGCGACAGGAAAAGTGGACGCTCAAACCCAAACAAGACAAAATATAGAAAACAAAGAGACCCAGACCGAGCCCATCGGGCACAATTCATGTCACACACAAACTGAGTCAGATCCCACATGTGAAGCCACAATTCAAGGCCAAGGGAATACTGAAAATGTTTCACCCAAGACAAATGATGAAAAGAATGCTGACAATTCTGTGTCAACACCTCCTGATCCTGCTGGAAACAAGAAGGAAGGAACAACTCCACCATCAACCTGTGATGAAGCAATGCAGGAGGAGCACATCAAGAACAAGAAGGAAGGACAGGCAGGAAAAGAGGCACAAGATTCTTCTAACCCCAAATCGACGGAAACAAAATCGAAGTCATATGCTGACGTAACATCGGGGAAAGACTCAAAGGAAAAAAACAACCAGGCAGCAGAAGGACAGAGGTAGACTTCATTTTATTAATCACTTTAGCTTATGTGTAGAATTTGAACACTCATCACAAGAAACTGGCAGATATCTAACACTTTTTATTCTATTAGAAAAACGTCCCCGGTGAGAGGACCGCCTGGGAAACCAAAGTTCACATTTTATGTGTACTTAGTAATGGACAAAAGCTTCAGGTTTAACAGAGACAAGGACAAGCTTCTGATCTGTTTTGAAAATGGTTCTGAAGAATTGGAAATAACCGAGTTCAAGTGAGTTTCCCTTTATTCCTTTTTTCCCCTTTTATTATGTAGTAATGTTACAGTAAGTCAGTCCAGTTCACAGTGAGCTTTGCTGTTTTATACTTTTTTTTACTCTGATACACAACATTTGGAGGAACATAGTCAATGGGCTAACATTAATTAAATGTTGTGTATTATGGCAGATGAAAATCGGTTAGTTATGGATGCATTTATAATGATGCTTTAGCAAATGGCAAGCCTCATGCAGGCCACTTACCAAACATTACATAATGTATATAAATATAACCTGAATTTTATAATGGCAGTGTTCTTGGTATTCATGTGTTCATGTGTTGATGCTTACATGTTGTTTCCCCTGTGTAATAGGAGTATGAAAAAGAATGGCTATTTATTCGAGGCAAAATACTATGTTGATGAAGATTATGTGCTGAGAGGCAGCGTGGTGTCATATAAGTATGCAGTGCAGCAACAACGAGGGAACACAATAGAGGAAATTGCTACAAGATGCCTCCAGATTTCTTTTGATAACTCCCAAAAAGGTAGATAACTTATGTACTCCTTTTTAATTCACTTATATTTTTTTGTTTTTGGTCATTGTTTGAACTATTTATTGACATTTTGTACTGTCTAGAAATGCACCTTTTTGAGGGCCATATGAGTCGATCAGGTCCAGGAAATATTAAGGAATGGCTGAGGAGCTGGATCACATCTGCAGGGAAAGACCTATATGAGGCCTGGCAGAGTTCTGCACACATATTACTTGACAGATTGTTTGAGAAATGGGAACCATCAAACCAGGAGACCATGCAGACATTCACACAACTCTTAACCCAGTATCTCAGGTGTTTTCACAGTGCCATTCGTCGGGTTCACTACTCTAACCAATTGGCTGCTCCTGTCATAGGGGTCAGTAAAGCTTTAGAGTCTAAAGAAATAATATATGCTTTGAACAACTGCTACACGACATCAACTCCTGATTCTCTGTTTAGGTGTCTGAACTGGTAGCAAAGAAGCTGGTTAACATACTGAATTGCCAAGAAAGGTCGACTAGACATGGTCCTCTTGCAGTAGGCCTCTCAGTGTTTCAGGTGACCTGTGCATGTGGTGTCAAACTTGAGATTAAAGACTGGGGTCTACTCTGTCAGCTGGTCTCATCTGCCTCTGCTCTTAGACAAGTTCAAGACATCCAAAGTTCCTTTCCAACGCTGCCGTAGTAAGTATAAAATCAGTAATGCAGGGGGAATAATAAATTATGTATTGATTAATAATCAGTGTGCACAGGTGGTACACAGTCAACTGATAATGAAAAAATGAAACTATATGGCCAAAGCTTTGTGGACACCTGACCATCACACCTAAATGTGCTTTTTGAATATCCCATTCCAGATTTAGTCCTTTACCATTATAGTAACTGCTAATCTTCTGAGAAGGCTTTACACTAGTTTGGATCATGACACTTGACACATGACACTCATTCAGCCATTATGGCATTAGTGAAGTCAGGTGCGAGTTGGGGGAGGATTCCTGGGATGCAGTCAGTGTTCAGATGTTCAGTGGGGTTAAGGTCAGGGCTCTGTGCTGGCAAACCATGTCTTCATGGACCTCACTTTGTGCACAGGGGTATTGTCATGCTGGAACAGGGTTGGGCCGCTTAGTTCCAGTGAATAGAAATTGTAAAGCTGCAGCAAAGAAAGACATATTGACATAATATCTATACAGTTGTGTTTTACCAACTTTGTTGGTGAGTGTAACGTTAGGTGTTGGGCAATCACTGCACTCAGTCTTGCCCAGCGCAGCCAGTGGTGCTAGAACCAGCCCTGGTTTGTTTTTTCGTACAGCAACTTCATTACATTTATTGGAAGGTGTAGGGGGTATACACAGTGCTTCATAAAGTGTTGTAAATGAACATTTAATTGCTACTTCTTAGGGCAAACTGAAAACTTGAGTTTAAGACCATTAAATTCTCTGCCCCTATATGGAGTGGATACAGTATATACACCAAACAAAAGAGTTTTCAATATTTCATGAATGTACTATTAGAAAAGACAACACAAATAAGTTCAAAGATAAGATTAGCAGTTATAAACACCACATACTAATAAGTGAGGTTGCTTTCCTGTTTTCTTCCTCAGTTGAAGCCAGAATGATTTATGTCAAAAACATTTGTCATCAATGAGTTTTGCAATAAGCCTTATATAAAAGTGATGCTTATGAATGTGTTATCAAGGCTCACTTCATTTACCCTTCAGTAAAGTGTTATCTAATAATAATAATAATAATAATAATAATAATAATAATAATAGGAATAATAACAACAATAATAATAATAATTATTATTATTAATGGATATTGTTTGGTTTAATTTTTCAATGCAGCACAGTGAGAGGTCTGACAACCCTGTGTGCTCGCAATCTACTCGCAGAGACTGTTCTGCTGGTTCCTCTCCTCCATTCTGTGAGGCAGGTCGGTGCAGGCTCAGGCCGACTCGGGCCGACTGTGGAGGAACCAGACTGGACAGGACTGCAATATGTGGAGTATCATACATTCAGGGAGAATATAAGACGATATTCTGACAAAAGAAGGTTTGTCATTTTGTGTCAATTTACAATTAAGTTATTTTACTCATAAGTCTACTCATTCAGTTTCTGTAAATCAATATAGTTAGAAAAAATGTACATAAATGTCAGGTTTACACCAGAGGAGTCATAAAAGAAACTATAAAAATAATTTTTGCCTACAAATAGGTTCTCAAAAATATCCGTAATTGGGACCTACATTGATTAAATAATAAATATACTGAAAAAAAAATTCTTCATGAATTTTCAACTCTTTTGTAACATTTTAAAGGATGATCCTTGAGCTGGTTGAGAAGCAGAAGCCATTGGTCAAGGACATGCCTCATGTTCTGTCTGCCTGGATGTCCATGATGGCGTTTGAAGATATATCCATGTTTGCCAAGTCGGCAGACATTGAACCTGAAAAGCTAATTCAGAGCCTGATGTACAGATTGAGAGATTATCAGCAATTGAACCTTCGATACAGTGATCCAAGCCATACACAGAAAAATCTGGAGGTGGGTGGTATGCAGACAGCTGTCTCATAGAGTAAGATGTACATCAAGGCAAAGAATTTCATTAACGCTTTTTATTTTGCAGGTCACAGAACAGGTTCTGATATATCTATTGGAATCTGTTGATAAGGACAAGGAAAGGTATGATTCTAGGCTGTTGCTGTTAAGCAGTCTTCTGCTTCTTGTAACACATTAGACCACAGTGCCACTGAATTCTTTATTAATAATAATAATAATAATAATAATAATAATAATAATAACAACAATAATAATAATTCATCAGAAGCAGTTGACTAATTTTCTATAACAGCAGCTATGATAAATTGTTGTACACCAGAAATAAAATGTTTTAGAACATCATGATATCAGAAAATAATCAGTGTTGGTTAGGTAACGATAACTTTGCATCAAGTTGCATCACACCACCCTGTTGATTAATATTTTTCTTTAACCGCATGTCCCACGGTGTTTCATTCCTTTCGTAATGAATCAAGTCCCTTTTTATCATATTTTGTTTTGTACGATTTTACTTTCAGACTCATGAGCTCTAAATGCTTGGAGTCCATATTTGATTGCTGCAAAAATGTCCATAAGAGCACTTGCGCAATGACTCGACTCGTTCCGGCATTTAAAGCAACAGTGCTGTCGTTTCACCTGGTGCTGAAAATGGCTGAAAATCTGTATGAATTTCTTTCGAAGGTATCGCATATCACAGCTACACAGTGACTTTTTAACTCTGTTCTATAACAACCTTTACAACTTGTTGATTTTGTTTATTGAAGCATGGAGAGGAGAAAGAGGAAGAGAAAAAAAGTCTTTTGAAAAAGCTCGAAACTGCTCAGAAGGAGCTCATTCAGTGGAAAGACAATCTACTAAAGAAGCCTATGTTCCAAATGTCCAGTCTTACTTACCCCAAAGAAATAGAGGTACAACAATAAACTAAGTTGACTGAATGTGTGTTATGAGAAGACTCTCTAAACAATGTCATCTCCCCTCCTATAGCTCTGGAATGCTTTCTTTGGGCTGGTGTGTTCAGTTCCCTCTGTTACAGAGCAATGGATGCGCAATGTAGAGCTAGACTTGAAAAAGAGGATCTCTGAGGTAAACCCCCAACAACAGGCATATTCTTGATTGGACGTTCACTAATAATGTGTTTATGTCCTATAATTTCCTGACGTCTTTTATTCGGTAGCTTGGTGACATACAGAAGGTACAGATCTGCTGTCTGGAAACACCAGCAGGAGCTCTAAAGAAAAGCCACGTCGCAGTTCAAACTTGTTTTCAGGATTCATGCGTCTCTGCTGTTAAAAGCTTATGTCAGGTTGGTGACAGGTTACTTAAAGTCATGACTCAAAATAAATGACTTTTGCTTGTTCTCCATGTGTTCGCATGGGTTTGCTGAGCATTTACAAGTTTTCTCGACATTCCGAGTTGGTTCGGCTGCATAAAATTCCCCATAGGTGTGAATGAGTATGTGTACTTGGTGCCCTGTGAACCTAACCGGGATAAAGTGATTTGAAATTTTTCTCAAATTCAGGCAGGTAAAGAAGGGAGTCTTCTGCAGACTCTACAGACATGCATGAAAGATGTTTCCTCATCCATATTGTCCTCAATCATTACTGAGTCAGCAGCTCGTTTTGGGGAAGACAGAGTGACCCAGCTATTGGATGACCAATCTGCAGTCCATGTCCTCTTACGTGAAGGTACGGGTACACTACAACTAAGCTGTATTGCTAATGCATATAATTCTCTTCTATGAAGTAGGCACAGCACTGCTTCACTCAGTGGCACCTTAAGACTTGCATTTAGGCAGGGCCATATCTGCCAAACCAGCTCGTCTGGTTCTTCACAGTGTGTGTTCAGGAACACCACTGATTCTGTGATAAGTTACGACGAACCAATGATATCTGTTTTTATGGAAGTAAATACATATTAATATAAGCATTGCGTGACATGAAGACTATGTAAATCTCTCATTTTCTCTAGAAGAATATCAAACCACAGTCTGTGAAGTACTCTAGATAAGCAAACACAATAAATGTGGACCCATTTGGAATTTGAACTGATTTATAGCGGGCTTATTTCAGGTAATGTAGGCGGATACAGATGTGGATTAAAGATACTGATTAACGCAGCACAGGCAGACAAGTCCAAAATGTGAAGCAAAAGACAAGGTTATAAACAGGCAAGGGTCAGGCGATCCGCAAACAACCTGAAAGAGGGGACGAAAGAACCAAGAAATAAGAACTATGGTCAGACATCACACACACACACACACACAAAGCAAAATGCAGTGCTATCTGGCTCTAAAACGACCGTACACTGTAGCTGATTACCTGAGCACAGTGACTGAACACACAAAGAACCACGCGAACAAAGTACAGACTCAGCCCACACACACTGCTGTCACGATTGGTGATATCAATGCTGTAAGAAATCATGGCTCCCTATGGAGCAGAGAGTGTGTACACAGTGTACCAGCAGCACAGTGGAGACAGAGCTACACTTGCTGACAGAGTGGGACAAATACACACACACACACACACACACACACACACAGGAAATTTATTTTAAAAAATTAGAATTACTACACCCCCAATTCTGACAAACTGCCCATCCTGTAAGGGGAATGGAAGGAGAGCTGTGTACTAGCAAGATAGTACGTATCTGTCTGTCCCAAACTGAGGAACGGAAAGTAACGCACCCAACACACACACACACACACACACACACACACACACACACACACACACACACACACAACCCGTTTGTTCCCTGGTATACTTATTCTCTATCTTATTTTATTTTATTTATCTGTCTATTTTAGTTCTCTATTTTATCCTATCCTATTAATTAATTGTATTATTTTTCAGAATATCTCACTTTATGTATATTTCATTTCACTTTCTACACTTGCACTTTATTATTATTATTATTATTATTATTATTATTATTATTATTATTATTATTATTATAAGTAAGCTTTGGCAATACTGTATATGCTCAAAGTCATGCCAGTAAAGCTCATTGAATTGAATTGAGTGCTGTGACTGAACGTGTCAGTGAGCATGGTGTTTGGTGTTGAGGAACATGGCAGCAATGAGTACTAACATGTCTCTATTATATATTTTAACCACTTCTCTTCAGTCGCAGTGGCAGTGACACTAACCCTTACAGTATAGCTAACAACCTGGAATTTCTCTTTCTTCAGGAGATTGGAGTCATTACAAGTTAAATGAAGAAGCCAGTAACGTCATGAACATGGGCCAGGCTACTCTGGGTGATTTGGTCAATTCACTTTGCCAGGGTGATATTCCGATTGGTCACCTGAAAATTCTCCTGAAACATCGGAAACAATTCCAAGAGCTGTACAAAAAATGTAAGTGCCGTGTGATATTTTACGCCTGGAAAAATGGGCCTGGCAGAAGAGTCGCATGATCTACACATGCAAATTATTATACGATGTACATGTGCTTTGAGGCACTTGTTATGTTTCAGACATACTGAACATGTAGACATTTTCACCAAAGTGCATGTTTTTATTTTCTACTTGTCACTGGTTCATATGATTCCTTTATTTCCACATGAAATTTTTCCTTCGGTGCAATTCTTTTATTTTTAATTCCATTCCACATGATTCATTTCTCGCATGTGATTGTTTAGTTCCTGTCTTTCTATGGTAGTTTTTCACAGAGTTTTATTTTTTACATTTTCCCCATGACTATTTACACATGCTCACTTTTCACGTGTAATCACGTGTTTAGCTCAATGTGTGATTTCAGCGCAAAAACATGGCGAAAATGCACTTTCACATTTTTTCCCCCACGTAACTACATGTGAGACGTCTGATTTTTCCAGAAGGGTGAGTATGTTTACATGTGTTTCGTGTATGTGATCTGTTGTTTCTCAATTTGTAGGTAAAAAACACATCAAATTGGATCAAATCACTATCGATACAGAAAGACTACTTAATCAAAGAGGGAAGGATTACCAAGCGCTTTTGGAGCAGCGGAAACATATAGAGGTCCTCATAAAAATGATTGGGAAAATCTCAGAGATGATTCGTGGTGAGTTTTCCATTCTACAATAGGGGAGATTATACATTTACCAGCGTTCTTAATGTAATTCGAGATTTCTGTTCATGCTTCATCAGTACCTGAGATCTCAGTGCTTGAGAAGGAGCACAAGATTGATATACACCCAGTGGGACTAAATAAACTGGTGGGAGTACAGCCATGCTTCTCCAATGAAGATCTCAAAGATATGTCCACAGGGAAGCTTCTATACTACAGGGCTGATTTACTTTCAGTGCTCAGTGCAGCAAAAGAGATGCATGAATTTCAAGACAGCAACCTGATTCTCAAATCATGGATGAACAGAGCAAAAGCACTGGTATCTGATTCTCCTGGTCTGTTGCTGAGTCTGCAAAATGTTCTTTCTGAAATCTGGCAGCCTTCTCTTAGAGACTTTTGCCAGCTAGGTACAAGGATTGGAAGTGGACTTGTGACGTTTGAAGAAGTGGACAAGGCTGTCGAAGGGTGTGAAGACAAAGGTGATGGTGCTCGGCTCAAGAAGGAGATGAATTTTATGGCTGTTAAGCTTAAGGAATATCCAGGTCTGGAAGAAAACTGGCTAGATCGAAGGTTCTGGCAAATCCAGGAGTATAGACAGCTTCACCATGCGGTGAAGTCTGCAAGCGCAATTCTGAAGATAAAAGCCAGACTCAATCTGAAAGGAGACTTCAGCCATGTAGACAGTCTTACTCAGCTGGTAAATTTAATTTAATTTAATCAAAATCCTTATCACATTTGTTTAAAGGGGCCAGCTCACCTTTCACAGGAGCATCTGCACTATGTAATGCGAAACTCCATTTTTGATGCCATCAGTATTCCACTGTGTTACGTTTGAAAAACAATCCTCAACCATGCGGCCACATCCTAGGCCATAGATCATATATTGGAAAGCGAAATTGTAGACATTTTGTCAAAGTGTTGTAAATATTGTGAATTCTTTCAACAGATCCATTCCATTTTCATGCGATTATTTCATTGTAATGGATCAGAAACAGCCTCGGCTGTCTCATCTTAAATGTCTTCCATTTTTATTAGTGAAAGTTTCCTTGTATTGGCTTGGTATTCAGTTAGGTGAGTGCGCATGAAGAGAGCTAGCAAAGCAAGGGTCACGTGCTTTCCGAATGCAGTGGCCTGTATGGAAAGAAAAATAACAAATTGGATTCTGGGAAGGGTGAGTTGGGCCTCTTAAGTGTGTGTTTTGATATATTGAAAAAAGTGCACTGTATTTATTTGACTGTTTCATTCATTTGCTGGATTGTACTGTAAACAGTTGTTCAATTAGAGTAGTGCATTGGTCAGCCAAAATGAGCATTCTACTTTATTTTGTATCAGTGATGGATTGTAAAAGGTACAGCAGTTACCTCAACGTCTGTTCAGGTCTTTGCTGTACAGTAAAT
>JAQMCW010000006.1:15139977-15152077 GCA_030068335.1 Chrysichthys cranchii
ATTCTAATATATATATATATATTAGAATTATTTACTATGTATTTACATTGGATTCCTACTAAAAGAGTAAATTACTATAAATTCTCCAGAAATATTTTTGCGGTGTCAGTGAAAGCAAAATTGTGTTGTGCAGAGTGAAGATTCATTCAAAAAGAAGCCTCTAACTTCACTAAGCGACGACCTTATCATGGCCAAGCGAAAGCTTTCTAACGTCGACCACCTGCGCACAGCTTGTCTGGAGGAGTTCCTGAACAGCGAAAAACTAGTCGACTGGGTTAAGAACACGATTGAGAGTAAGTTCGTCTAGTGTCTCAGATATATTCTGGTTTTCAGAGCTGATAAACAGATTATACTTGGTTAGTGTAAAGTGCCTTTTCTGAGCATGTGTTTATAATAATAATAATAAAGTGTACAGTATCTCACAAAAGTGAGTACAACCCTCACATTTTTGTAAATACTTTATTATATCTGTTAATATAATATCTGATAATAGAATATTTACAAAAATGTGAGGGGTGTACTAGGGCTGGGCGATATGACATAAAATTTATACCACGACATTTTCTGGCCTTTTGACTATCATGCTATTGATCACGATATATATTATCCTTTGAATGTAATGTTCTGATACAAAAGGACATGCAGCACATGCAAACTGGAGCCTGGGACGCTCACTATGTATTAAGTTTGTAATACTGTATATTAGGCCTAATATTTATTAAGCTAATTCCACGCATCATGCTACATAACACAGACTTTTCGTCGATGTATTCATGGGGGGTAAAAACCCTGTGGCTACCTGTTCATTTCTGGAGGAAAGTAGATTTTTCTGGTAAATCACCATACTCACGCTATTCAGTTGGCTGACGATATGAATGGTCATATCACCATAACGATAAGTTAGCAATATATCGCCCAGTCCTAGGGTGTACTCACGTTTGTGAGCTACTGTATGTTGAAGTTACTGAAGTGTTAGCATATTCTGCTTTGCATCAGGTGATAGTTCTTCAATAGATATATCAGGCAGTATTCTGAAGAAGATTCTGTAACTATTGTATAGTTCATAATGAATTACCAAGCAATGACTTTATTATTACTTAACGAATAATTACGTGGTAATAATTAGTAGTTATAGTTGTGACTTAGGTGTTAATATGGTGCTATGCACTACTTCCTGCTTAGTCACTGTGTGACTGTGTGGTTACCTCTGAGTTATTAAGCAATGATGTAAAGCGTTACCTACTTTTCTACTTCAGTGTTTGTTTCTTACAGTAATTACCCCTTTGTGCTTTTGTACAGATCGAAGCGACATGAAAGTGTTTATGGATTTAGCTTCCATTTCGGCTGGAGAGAACGACACTGAGATTGACAGACTGACCAGTTTTCAAGATGCCGTCTCGGGTTACAGTCCGTTGTTATACTCCTTACCCGAGACAGCAGGTTTTGAAGAGCTGATTGCCCGTGCTCAGGAAGTCTGGGACACGCTCAAAAAAGATGAAAAACTTCCCGAAAAACTGGTAAGCTTAGGTTCAAAAATATTCAACATGCAGACCTATTCCAGGTCTCATACTGTGTGTAGGATACTGAGACTACTGGTGCTGAGTATTTGGCCTCTGTTGAAAGGTATACCATTTATAAGGATTATCAGTCTCGTGTCAGAGTTTGTATGCAGATTTAGCCATATCTCAGTATATTTCAAAGGATGTACATGCTGTTTGTAGAAAGACTCCACTCATTGGTTAGACTGGCTGAAAGGACTGAGGGAAACTCATGGTTCTGTGGAAAAATCTTCTCTTTCTTTGGCTTCAGCCATCAATACCCATGGTGTGTACCATGTTGGCTGGCCAGACAAGTCTACTGGAAAGGTGAGTAGACAGTTAAATTTACAGTGCAGCAATGAACTCGAAAAAGACACGTGTGGGTTTATATGACTAGTTCTAATGGTGTTACTTTTTGAAGTAATAATTTAAACAGGGATTTGCATGGCAGATTTAAGTGTTCGATTAAAACAGATACGTAAATGGAAAAACATACATAAGGGTGTGTTATGACACTTTCTAGGCTGACTTTCTAGGCTCATGTCATAACTTTGTAGGTCAGTGTTACATATTAAGTTCAAATATGTTGATGATATGACCAGACAGCCATCAAATCCAAACTCATTGCAGTGTGTCATTACATGTGATGACATAATCAAAGGATGTTTAATGTAATTTATTAATAGAAAAAATGGCATCATAATTTAATTGTTGAACGGCCACAGAATGTATATGAATATTTAAGATCATATTCATAGATTCAGTGATGGGTTCTTCACACAGGCCACAAGATCCTAAATCAAACTAAATAACTTGTACTGGGTGAATGGGATAAAAGCTATTATTATTATTATTATTATTATTATTATTATTATTATTATTATTACACATTTAATTTGCAATTTTGAGGCGTTATGACAGCTCAAGATCAAAATAATAAATATACTTTTTATGACAACTGACATCTGTTGTAATAAGCCTTTATAATTGCAGATTTATGTAAGTTTTCATGAAGTGATACATGAAGCGATCTTTCTTTTTGAGTATTGAAGACTATTGTTGGACTTTCTTTTTTGTTGATGTTTTGTAGAAATCCCTGGGCAGTGTTTTATGTGTAAAGGTAAAAAGCAGCGAAATGGAAAAGACGTACAGTCTTAATGAATTACTGGAGTTACAGAACAAACTCATGCTGATGTCATCCAAGGGAGAGCATGCCAAGGAGCAAGTAAACAAGTTCACGGAGGTCGGTTTAGCAGAACGCATATTCTGAATGATATTTGTATGGATAGATATGACGAGTCCTGTGTTTAGGAGTGGAAGATATTATGGAGTTTTAGTAAATTATGTGAAAATTATATCTCTTTATTGTAGATATTTGAGGGAGTCCAGAGAATGGGGCACATCCTCATGCAGCTTTGTTCCTCTGGCAACTTATTCTTCCGGGACTTCTTAGCATTTGTACTATGCAATGAAGAAAAGGTCCCATGTATTAACATACGCTTTCCCTTGCTTGGGAAACATATTGAGTATCATGGACATGTTGCAGAGGAGCTTCAAAAAGTATGCCGATGTATGGAAACCTGCCATGAAGATTGGCGTAGCTTTATGTCTGAACTGCGCTCTCAGTTCTATGCACTCAATTATTATACTTCAGAACAAGTGGTCTACCTTTGCCACTGGATCAGCAAAATCTGTGAAAAAGGAATGCCTGTGCCACAGCAGATATGGAACCTGCTCACCCCGCTTAAGCCTGACAGTACACTGAGTGATATCAGACTTGCCTTTGCAAAGGCAAAAGAGAGTCTTCAGGCTGGGCTTCAAAGCCACTCCGGTGCTGAGTCGGAATCTGAACAGTCAGTGGATATTAGCAGACCCAGACAGCACAGAGAAAACTCAAGTATTGACAAAGATGCTGAAGAAGAAGGAGTTGGGATTTTCACTGAGGAGATGCTAGAAGAACCTTCGTGTAGCTCTGTAATATATTCTGAAGAGTATTGTGAAATGAGCAGTCTTCAGGAGGATTCTGAAGAAGAAGAAGAAGAAGAAGGACAAGAAGAAGCAGAAAGTTTGTCTGAAGAGGATCAGGATGAGTTGGAGGACATTAGAGATGAAACTGGGTCAGAAGAAGATATGATGGAGCCTTGTACTCTCAATTCCACACAGACCCAAGAATGCAAAATTACAAATGCAGTTATGGAAACTCTGGAGAATTTGTGGCAAGACTTCAGAAATAACATGCCTAAATACCTTACACAATACATGGACGTTAAGACCCTTGCTCAGTTTCTTTCCTGTTTCTCTGCTACGAACAAGCTAAACATCATGCGCAAATTGCCATCTGTCCTCCAAGACGGAAAGCCCAATCTCATTCTTTGCCCTGCTACAGACTTAATAACCACCACACTTGCTTTGTACATGAACAGCCCCGAACAGGCTTTTCCCTCAATTGATGAGGTGCTAATGTGCCAAGAGGACACAAGTGAAGAAGAGGTTGAGATCTTCCTCCGGCGATGCCTAGGCCAAGGCGCTCCAAACCACCATCAGAAAATCTATACATTGGTTAATCCAGGTTTACTGACCTATGATGTAGGCGTGGCTCTCACAGAGCATTTTGAGGCAATGGAGCGAAGTGCTGGACCTAATTTTCGCATGGTTATCATCTGTCCTGTAAACCAAGACAGATATATCCCATCATTCTTTAGCAACTATAAGGTGCAAGCAGGATTGAATGTTTCTTCAGAAAGTGCTCGAAAGTACGTCGGGCATCACTTAAGTACTCCTTATGTTCATGGACGTGAACGTCAGGTCTTTCCAGATGGTAAATCATCCTGGTTGGTTACATCTCGACGTGCAGCTGTTGGTATGTATTTGTGTGCATAAAAATATATTTGATATATATATGAATACTAAAATGATCAAAAGGTTAGAATAAACTGTTGAATATTTATACTCTTGTTACTTTGGTGTCCTTGCAGGAAAGTCACTCTACGTTGCAAGGATGTTTCAGAAATTCACGACAGCTTTTCCAAGAGCCACTTACCTGCCAGTTAGGCTGATAGAACCCAATGTTGATATTGATTGCTTAGTCCAAACACTTTGTGAGAAGCAGTCATCACTGAAAGAAAAAGATCCTGTTCTCCTGCACATCGACACTGCAGCTGTATGGTTTACTACACTATACTGTACACTATACACTATACTAACGTGCATTGTTTGCAAAGTTTACTCATTTGCAATTGGAGGAATTTGACTTTTGATGCTAATAGCAGATATTTGGCTTAACAGGTCCGTTGTGGTTTAGAGGAGTTCCTGTTTCAGTTACTCATTCTAGGATGTCTGAGTGACAGTGAAGGGAAACTATGGAGGAGAAACACCACCCACCTGATCGCAGTTGAAGCACTTCTTCCAGATCCTGTGCATCATAGACAAACACATAAAGAGGTAAGTCTTTTCCTGCCCTATATCGCATCCAGGCTGAGGTCTTTGGGAACTTGCCTTGTCTTACTTCTTACAGTTTACTGTCATTTGATTTCTCTACCTTTTCTGTACCTAAATCCCTGTGTAATTGAGTTTTTAGGAAACACTTGGGCATTCATTCTGTTTAATAAACTGTGTGTAAAATGATAGCCGTTTTAATTGGAGCGTTCCATAAATAAATTATTTGTATAATTATTTGGATTCTTTTTTAGTCCGACCAAGGTCTTCTCAGCTTCCTGCCAACCATTCTCTGTAAACCACCAAAAGAAGTCAGAGAAATGGAGCTCAGAAGCAGAAATCAACATGAGAAGCATGCATCCTTAGATCCACTGATGGACAAAGTAGAGTTTGAGAGTGAAGGTGTTCAGAGACCCTACCAATATTTAAGGAGATTCAACAGAAATGAGAATTTGGACCATTTCAAATATAAGGCTGGATCTGTAGAGGGCAATAAAGTTGACTGTCTTCATCATCTTTTGTTAAACTGTGGACTGCAGGACCCTTCATGGGCTGAACTGAAGCACTTTACTTGGTTTCTCAACCTACAGCTCGAAGATTGTGAAAAGTCAGGATTCTGTGATCCAAACTTTTTTGGTAGCATTTTGAGTGGCTTCAAGAGCTTCATAGTCAAATTCATGATACATATGGCTAGAGACTTTGCATCTCCTTCACTGAACATCTCCGACCAAAGCCCTTCACGTCTCCCAGAGAGTGACCGTGAAGGTGATCTTTTAGCCAGGCTAACCATTCGAAAGCGATGGGAGAAGGAATCTCATCCATATATCTTCTTTAATGCAGATCACTTGACTATGACCTTCCTTGGCTTTTATGTGAAGCAAAGTTCCACCCGAAATACTGTTAATGTCGTTGACCCAAAAACTAGTGAAGTTCTGATGGGAGATGTAATGTCACTTGACCTGTTCACAGGACTTCAGAATCAAAGAATTTCATTTTCTGAAGACTTTGATCAGCTGCCAAGAGAGACCAAGATACAAAAGATTTCATTTGTTGTTGGTGCTAAGATAAGAAAGCAGTTTGACCCTGATCCCACATATGAGCTCACTTCTGACAATGTAATGAAGATGTTGGCCATCCATATGAGATTCAGGTGTGAGATTCCAGTGATCATAATGGGAGAAACTGGTTGTGGGAAGACCAGACTAGTAAAGTTTCTTTGTGATGTGCAAAGGGAAGGTAGAGATGTTGAAAACATGAAACTGGTTAAAGTTCATGGAGGAACAACTGCTGACACTATATACAGGAAGGTGAGGGAGGCTGAAGAACTTGCCCAGAGGAACAGTCAAAAATACAATGTGGACACTGTTTTGTTTTTTGATGAGGCGAACACCACAGAGGCCATCTTTGCTATCAAAGAAGTGCTATGTGATAAGACTGTGCAAGGATTTCCTTTGAAGAAAAATTCGGGTCTGAAAATAATTGCTGCATGCAATCCCTACAGGAGGCACACTCTCAGAATGATTGAGCGCTTGGAGAGAGCTGGACTAGGCTACAGAGTAAAGGCGGGGGAAACGCAGGATCGACTTGGTCAAGTTCCAATGCGCCAACTTGTATATCGAGTTCATCCTTTGCCTCCAAGCATGATCCCCCTTGTTTGGGACTTTGGGCAGTTGAGTGATTCAGCAGAACTTTCTTATATCAAACAAATTGTACAGAAACAAATTGAAGAACACTGTTTGCCATTTCAGTGCCAGAGCATGATCACCCATGCTTTGGCAGCTTCTCAAAGACATATGCGTCGTCAAGTGGATGAGTGCAGTTTTGTAAGTCTTAGGGATGTAGAGAGATCAATGAAGGTGCTGGTGTGGTTCTACAAACACAGAAAGCAACTTTTCCCCAAATGTCAAGAGGATGACCATGTACAAATGGCCTGTAAATGCCTGGCTCTCGCTTTGGGTATTTGCTATTATCCATCACTTGAGTTCAGAGACAAATATCTGCAGAATATTAGCCAGTACTTTCCACAACCACTCAACTCCCAACACGCACTGGAGCATGAGATTTCCTCTTGTCAAGATTTCTTCCTCCAGAGCATTCAAACAAGAGAGACAATTGCTAAAAATTTAGCATTGAAAGAAAATGTCTTCCTCATGGTGGTCTGCATTGAGCTGAAGATCCCACTCTTTCTGGTCGGCAAACCGGGAAGCTCTAAATCTCTTGCCAAAACTGTTGTAGCTCATGCCATGCAAAGGAAGGCCTCTCACAGTGAATTGTTCCGGGAGCTAAAAGAGGTGCACATGGTGTCTTTTCAGTGTAGCCCTCACTCAAGTCCAGAAGGAATCATTGGAACGTTCAGGAACTGTGCTCGTTTTCAAAAAGACAAGAACTTGGATGAGTATGTATCAGTGGTAGTGCTGGATGAGATAGGATTGGCCGAGGATTCTCCACAGATGCCACTGAAAACCCTGCATCCTCTTTTGGAGGATGGCTGCATTGACAGTGACAGGCCAGATGAACACATGAAAGTGGGTTTTGTTGGAATCTCAAACTGGGCTCTTGATCCTGCTAAGATGAACAGAGGTATTTTTGTGTCTCGGTGGGATCCAAGTGAAAATGAGTTGGTGGCGACAGCCAAAGGTATCTGCGCATCCTCTGAGTCAGTTCTTCACAAAATCAGCCATCTCCTGCCTAAATTGGCAAAAGGCTTTTTAAACATTTCTAAAAGTGACAGCGATCAGTTTTTTGGCCTCAGGGATTATTACAGTTTGGTGAAAATGATTTTTGCTGTTGTGAAAAACACAGACCACGAGCCCAGTGACAGTGACTTGGCAACGGCTATAGTGCGAAATTTCAGTGGTCAAAAAGACAACTTTGACCCTCTCAGTCATTTCCAAGATCTCTTCTCCAGCCGTCAAGAAGTCCCTATGATAAGCACACTGGAAATGATTAAACAAAACCTTGATCGCAACAATGAAGAAGAATGCCGCTATCTTCTTCTGCTCACGACAAACAACGCTGCCCTGTACATAATTCAGCAGTGCATTTTTTCCAAGGATAAAAACACCTGCCCTGAAATTGTGTTTGGATCGGGATTTCCCAAAGATCAGGAATATGCTCAAATCTGTCGCAACGTGAGTCGAGTGAAGACATGTATGGAAACTGGCCGGACTGTCATACTTTTAAATCTGCTTAATCTGTATGAGAGTCTGTATGATGCATTGAATCAGTACTACGTTTACTTTAGTGGGCAGCAGTATGTCGACCTGGGATTAGGGTCACACAGAGTAAAGTGTCGAGTTCACAAAAAATTCCGACTGGTTGTGATCGAGGACCAGGAAAAGGTCTATGACAAGTTTCCTGTTCCACTGAAAAACAGGCTGGAGAAGCACAGAGTAGATAGGAGTACAGATTTGACACCATGGCAGCACAGAGTTCTGGACAAACTCAAGAACTGGGTGAATGAGTTTTCCCAGTATTCTGAGACATCCGCATCGGATTTTAGCTCATCCGATGCCTTTGTTGGTTTTCATGGAGATGCTTGTGCCAGTGCTCTCCTGCAGGCATTAGAAAGAAGAGAAAAACAGGATCATCAGAAAGACAGAGGTGGTCAGGTTGAGAATAACATGCCCACCAAGAGGCACAACAGTATGCCCACAGAGCCCACAGAGTTTAACAATATGCCTGTGTCTACGGAGCATGCCATAAAGGAACATAAGGAACAGGTCCACAATGAAGTAGAAGGAGATATGTCTTATCACACCATACCAAATGATGACCAGGAAAGTGGTTTGACCAGAAGTGACCCAGGTAAACCTCTTCTTGATGAAAACAACGAAGGACTTGTCTTGATGGATGTAGATGACAGTGAGAATGGCATGGAAGTTGAAAACGAACAAGATGCTCTTGGGGAAATTCCCAAGTCTGAGGAAATTCATCTATATCCAGATGACCTTGAGGATGTAAGGTTAAATGAGCCAAAAGAATCCAAAGATGAGGAGGAAGAAGTCTATGAATGCGCCACATACTTCTTGTTGAACTGCGCCACACCAGATTCTGTGTTGAGGCTAAAATACGCAGGGCTGGGAAAGCATACAGTAGAAAGACTCCAGAGGCTATATTTTCATCAACAAGACCACCATTCCCTCAGAGGATTTATGGACAGTCATTTGAAGAAGACTGACAAGGACAAGAAGAGATTCATAGAAGTAAGGGATATTACTGGACATGCTAAGAAAACTGGTATTAGTATCTATGTAATTGTATATTGCTAACTGTATAATGCATTTAATTACATTTGAATGTTGCATTTTGTGCTAGGTAACCACCTTCTCTAGTTTGCTCACTAAAGCAGATGTGCGAGATCTGGCCCAAGCTTTGGGTTTGTCCACGGAGAGGCTTCTTTTGCTCTCTCTGCACCAGTTTGACACAGAAGCTTCTTTCTGCAGCAAAATTCGGTACAGGACATAATCATTTATTGTTAAACTGCACAGATGCTATATTACACCCATATAACATTTATGTGTGTTGCCTGTCACCTCTTTTGGCCTTAAGCCAAGATTATACAGTAGTGCTTTTATCCGATTTTGCTGTCACAGACAAAGATCTGTGAAGATTCATTTTAGTTGTATGTAGAATTTCATACCACGCAATACAGCTTCTGTTTTTACATTGATATAAGGCAAATGTGTTTTCTTACTTTTGTCGTTCCTCAGAGCCTTCCTAAAGACTGCACATCTGTCTCTGCACATCCTGTTGATTCAAATGGATATGGAGGAATCACTCTGCAAAAATGAACTCATTGCTTCTGCAAAGTGAGTGCTTTATACGCTTTGCCCTTTGCTCACCTTGTACTTTTGTAAGTATATGATGAGGAATTTCAGTGATATTTTAAAATGGTTTACTTCTATAAACAACAGTGTTATACTGCCTTACCACAAGTACATACAAACGAATGTTTGCGATACAGAATCGTCAATTAGTTAGGATTAAAAGCTATTAATGTGTTTTCAGGTATTGCACCATGAATGAACTTCTAGCTTTTCAGTCAGAAGATCACAACTGCTATATTGTGTTTATCACAAAACTCTCGAGGATTGCAGGTGGCAATAAGTATATTGGATTCCAGGGAGGTGAGTAAAGCTACATTCTCATATAAGAGCAATTATGCCATCTTTCCAGGATTCGCTTCATTTTTTATTTTCCATAAAAGGTGCATGGCTTTCAACACATATCGATGACCTCAAGGACACCAGCGACATGAGCTTGGATCTCTCTGTTTTTTGTGGAACACCAATCAGCAAGCTGCTCTCCGAGCCGGCCCAACCTGGTGTGTTGCTACCCCCAAAGTATAAGTTAATGAATACATGTGTAGTTTTCATTTGAGTTAAAATGGCAGAGATAATATACTGAGTGAAATCACCATTTTTTAAAATATTTTGATTGAGTTTTATATCATAAATGCGCCTGCTTCTATATTTTGCATTTGTAGTTGCCATGGAAGTAGAAGATCAAGAAGAAGCCGCTGTCAAAAGCCAAACGGTGTGTTTTTTTTTAAACAGTACAAAACCTAAAAATACTTTATTTATAATATGCACTATATTTGGTCCAGAAATACCTGATAACCCCAGGTTACGTCGCTGATAATGTGGCCAAATGCATCACGTGATGTACATTAAAAAACCCCATTTTTGGTCAACAGGAAGGATCAGCATACCTGCACAGTTTATCATTGGTGAAATCATGCACTCAGAAAGCTGTTTCACTGCTCAGAGACTCTGTCAATAAAGCTTCAAGGAGTATGGAGCGCATGCACGCTCTTCTTGGCCTTCTGGAAAATGATTTGGGACGTAATGGAGGTCAGTTGCTTCGCCGGCCCGACCTGCTTACTTGTTTCCTGAAATACTGAGAAGTACTTCATAAAACTCTATGGTTTTATATCATTTTGCGCATTAGCACGTTTCCAGGACGTATTGCTGAAGCGGTTGGTGGTTGCCCTGACACAGAAAGAGGAGCTTATGCATCATTCAGAAGACTGGGTGAACAAAGAAATAAAGAAGCGGGAGGCTTTGCAAGAAGGCGGAACTCTAAGGTAATGTAGTAGGATTAAGGCACTGGTTTAAAATGTGTTGAATTCACTTAATTAGTTCTTGGTGACAGTGTAATTTTTGTCAGTACTTATGGGGATACCTATTAAATGTCTTGGTTGAATTTGTAGCCAGTGTTAATCAGTGATGCGCTGTTTAAGTGTTGGACTTGACTTATCTTTGATTTGAGACTTGACTTGAACGTGTAAAAGTGACTTATTAGTGACCTGAATGTCAACTTGAGTGTGAGATGACTTGGACTACTCTGGTGACTTAAGAATGCACTTGGCTGTAGACTTGGAATTTACCGCAGAACTAATAGCAACTCGCTCTCAACTCACAAACATGCCTCTGTTCTCTACCAACAGGGAGTAACCTCGGTAGTTTTCCTTTAACCAACATTCTCTGTCTCCTTATCATTTTTGGACACAGACACACACTGTGGCGATGTCTACAGGGAGTTATAACCCCAATTCTGGCCCAGATATTAGAGGTGTTGGATAGAGACTCTAACCTGGACTTAGTGTATGGGGCCGGGCTCAGTGAGGGGCTTGTCCAGTTCTGGCTTGACATCTTTGATGATGGGCAGATTTTACAACTTTTGCAGAGCTCAAGGTACAAGTATGAATAAAGTTATGATCATTGTGACCTGACAATTTTTTTTTAGACAAGTCAAATGCAGAAGAACTATTTCACACTGGAAACTAAATACCGGTTATTTTTTATTATTGTAGTTCCTCAGAACAAGAGATTGATGTGAAGTGCAATCTGATGGTGGGAGAAGAGGCACACCCGTGCACTGCTCCTTTCAGTTGGCTGATCAGACAGTACTGTCATAACCTGTGGGAGGAGTCTCAGTTTGCGCAGGGTGAGAAGATAAAGAGATTTCCAACAATTCTTAAGCACTAATGTACATGTGTTCGTTCGTTCGTCTTCTTCCACTTAATCCTGGTCAGGGTCGCGAGGAGAAGCTGGCGCCAATCCCAGCTGACATCGGGTGAGAGGCGGGATATGCCCTGGGCAGGTCACCAGTCTACCGCAGGG
>JAQMCW010000006.1:15194734-15208809 GCA_030068335.1 Chrysichthys cranchii
TATTGTGGGCAGTCTAAGGCACACCTGTGCAATATTCATGCTGTCTAATCAGCACCTTGATATGCCACACCTGTGAGATGGGATGGATTATCTCGGCAAAGCAGAAGTGCTCACTAACACAGATTTAGACAGATTTGTGAACAATATTTGAGAGTAATGGGTTTTTTGTGTATGTAGAAAATGTTTCAGATCTTTGAGTTCAGCTCATGCAAAATGGGAGCAAAACCGAACGTGTTGCGTTTATATTTTTGTTCAGTATATTTGCATAAAGGCAAAAGTGCATAATGGTAGGGGGAGGAAATCTTGAGCACGAAACACAAAAACAACACACTTGCACAACTTCAGAGCATAAGGCTGATACATTTCTCTGTCAGTCCAAAAATGAAAAATCCTAATCGGTCAATTAAAGCAATCCTGATTGGTCCCCTGAAACTATAATAGTTTTGTGAGGGTTGAGAATAAGGCTTTTACTGAGCAATTATTGACACCATCATGCAGCAGCTCTGTGGGTCAGTCGACCCTGCTCCCATGTTACAAATGCGCAAATACAGAGACTGTTGCTGTGTGTGGTTGCAGATCCGAGACAAGTTGTCAGAAGAGAGGCGGAGCCTGGCTGAGGTCATCAGAGAAGAGTTTGCGGAGAAACTTGTTATAATGGAAGAAGAGAACAGGAGGATGAAGGTAGAGGTGGCCGAGGTCCGTGCCAGACTCAGACTTGAGGTGGAGCGACTGAGCAGAGAAAAGGAGGAAGAGCTGGCTGAGGTCCACCAGCGGTAAGAAAAACTGAAGCACAGAGATGAAGACCAGATGAATGTGCAGATGTGTAACGGACATAACTGAACTGTACATAAGCAGTGACGTGGCTTTGTACCTTCTGTTGATTTAAGGGTGAAGTCAGCTATTTTGAAGAAGGAAGAAACTGTGAACACCTTGCGAAAGCAACACGAGGTGTGGAAACCATGTTAAATAAGAGACGTTCTACCTTTTGGGGCATGTAAAATTAGCCTGTCATTTTAAACATCTCTGACACTCTGTTTTTGTCTTGCTACCCCCCCGCCACTTTTTGTCCTAGGCTGCACTGAAGAGGGCAGATCATCTGGAGGCTCTGTTGGAACAGCAAAGAAAACAGCTGTTAGGGAAATGATTCACACTCCTCTCCCTTTTCCCTTATCACTAGGAGAGAATGATAAGGTGGAGGGAGGGATGATGGTTCGACCACATTTCAACCTATTTGCATGACCGTGTTGTCTTTACCTTGGCAACAGAAAGTGAACCAAGAGGAGAAAGCTTTTCTCAGAACAGAAGTGAGGCAAGAGGCCTTTGTCCCGCCTTGGATTAGACCACAAAATTCTCTTGACGCACGGATGGAGAGAGAGAGAAAGCAGCAGATGGGGGTGGGTGAATGGGTGGGGGTGGGGGTGGTGGTGGGGGGGCTTTAGTGGGTGCACAAGGCTTTACACACAATACGCACTTTTAGATGTTTCAAACACTTTGTGCTGTCCTTTCTTTGAAACAACTCGCTGTGTATTTGAAAAAGGGAGAGGAGGAAAGTGGAAAGGAGAGGAATTTTCTAGAAAGTTGAAAGTGACTGAAATAAACAGGTGTTTCTACCAAAGAGTTTCCTACCCTGACCCTGGTTCAAAGCTGTTCCCTTGGTACAAGCATTACAGGAAGAGGGAGGGCAAAGTCTCACCCCCACCCACCTTCCCCTTTGTGTCACATACAGATGCCTATTTTGTCTCAGGTCTCCCTGGGGCTCATGCTAAATAGTGGGATCACCGCACGCTCACTGAAACATGCAGGTCTTATGATAGGCCAAGCCCTGCATTTGATTTGTGTTAGAGGTCTGATCAGAGTAGGTTTCAAACAGAGGATATTCTAGAAACTTGATATGTTGATGCAAATCGTTTCAGATAGAGAACAGAAAGTATGGGAGAACGGTGGATATACGAGTAGTGTTTACAATGTGTGAAAGTCCCAAAGTAGGTCTTTTGATTTCTACACACAGTGATGATGAGAAGGGTTTATGGTGTGAAAAGCAGGCAGATAGACAAAGCAACGTGTAAAGGACATGTTTAGAGGATTAAGGAAAGTAGAGTTGCCTTTTAAAGGGGTAGAATAGAGTGCGGCAGGGTTTTGTGCATTCAACACTAAGAGCTTCACCAGGAAATGTATACCTCGGAGTCCTGAAGAGGCCTGAGACAAAATGTATTAATACAAGGACCGGGGGGCTCGTACACTCCCACTTCTCTCCCTGTTCAGTGCGCCCCAGCACAACCCCCTCCTTTTCCATTCTCTTCTCTTATTACACCATTGTGATTGACTGATCGTTGTGTTGGGATTGACAAATAATGTGATTTTCTTAAATTGGCTGCATTTTTATGGAATGCACTCCCGTGTTTAGGCCCTGTTTATCCTTTCCTGCCATCAAAAGACCACCTGCTTTTAGGTGTACACCATTTGGAATAGGAAATTAATAGGCTTTTGTTTCAGCTTGTCAGTTGTGTTTTCTGCTCGCAAAACCAGTTCTCCTTAGTTGCTCTTCGCGAAAGGTCATGTAGAGCGTGACCAAGTGGAAACACTACGTCACCTTTTATTAGTGGAAATGTGGGCTGAAGTCACAGACCAATCAATATTGCCTGGGATCTGATTTTAACTTTAACATTTATCGTAGTAAATGCCTTATTAGGTAGGTTGACTGATTCAGTGCTCCTTTAAATGGAGGTGTAGCTCAGTGTTGATGCGTTTAAGCAATTCATAACAGGGTATTCCTTCCCTGTCATGAAAAGGCCTTAGGTTTGACCATTTTGAATGTTGTACAGATAGTACTGTCAGCTTGTACCATTTTTTTGGATGGGTGTTAGTAAATCAGATGATTCTGAATAGCTGTAACAAATTACGTTTTAGAAAATTTGGGGGTGAAAGAAGTCACGCCGGTACCCTGAGGCCTAGGATAAAGCACAGGTAGTTTCCTCATTGTCACACCTCCTCCAGGATCCAATCCATCACAGCTAACCAATAGCATTAGCAGGAACAAAGGAGAGCACTGGTGCTTTGGCATTACCACGGACTTATTGTAGTGAAATAAACACGAAGCTCTATTTCACGTGTTTTTTGTTTTTTTTTATAGGGTGACAATTCATGCCGTTCCAGATGTCTTTCAAATGCGTACAAATAAAGTGTGTGCGCATGCATGCATTTGTATATCTGCTTAGGATTAACTGAGCATGTAATCTGAACCCTAGTTAAAGGTTCAACTTGAAAGGACAAATAGAGGAATGGTTAGTGAATGTTTTATAAAGGTTACACGGAGGAGGAGAAGAGAACACTGGCTGTGTATTCAGGTCCGTGGCCTTTGTGTCCGTATGGTTGGCAGCATGGTTGACATTGTTGGTGCATACCGTCTGTAAGGATTCTGGATTTATTCCAAAAATAACTAGGTCCAAACAAAACCAGCATTGTCCTGGTCAGTGTTTAATTAAGGATCAGGGCTGGTGAGAACAATTTTTATGATTCATTGATTTAAAAGGGAAAATGGGGGGGGGGGGGGGGGGGGGGGAGACAAGTTTACACATTGACTGAAACCTGAAGAAATAAAATAACACTTTCGCACACAGTCACAATCTGCGAGTCAGTGAAAGTTTGCGTTTCATCTCCCTTTTTTAAGCAGGTGTCTTTCAGAGTTCAAGTTGCAGGACAGAAGTGACTTAAATGATAATATAGTTCTAATTTGAGTTACTGATTTATATATATATATATTTTTATTTATTTATTCTTTTTTTTAAAACCCAAACTTATCCTGCTATTTTCTAATTTTTTTAAACGTACAAATGGTATTACGTACAAGTAATGTCAACAAGCATATATCAGCCGATCAAGAACGTTCGTGGTAGGGGGGAAAAACTATCAATTTCATTCATGGCTAAAGTCCTTTAGGTACCAGTTACTGTTATTTTTCCCCTCTCAAGTGAATGAGTTTTATATTTCCACTGGTTGGAATTTATTTTTGTGCTATGGGAGTGAACGTTGAATGACATCTTTTATCCAAAACCTGTCCTTATGGGTCCTATACTGTACACGTGCCCTTACTTGTACTTAACTAATAATTTAATAATTATTATTAATAATTTAGTTTTTTTTTTAGTCATCAAGTTCAATTATGGTGATTTTGAAAATGTGAAGACGTTGACTGTACGTGCACAATAAATCTTATTAAGGTGACTGTTGGCCACTTCCTTCTTGTGCCCAAGAAACCAGACAACGTTGTGTTTGTGCTCGCTACCCAGCATCACTGTCTCTAAGGAACTCATGCTAATTAGCATGTCCTCTCTTTACCTCTCTGCTTTGTGTTGCCCAATAATTTGAGCTCAGTACTCAGCATTATCCTGGCATTATTCCCCATGGAAAACTTCTGATGGTGGCCTGGAGTCCTTGGCCTTCTCTTCACTCTTCCCTGAAATAATACTGCTTGCTCTGTGTCTCTCTCGTATTTCACATGGCAGAAACAAGAAGTGAAATGGAGACTTCTGTCTAACCTCCTTTGCGTTTTTTTGTTTGTTTGTTTGTTTGTTTCTTTTTCGTAACTAGACTTTAACACATTAAGACGATTATAATACTAAACAGGGTTGATCGTAGTAATTGTAAAAAATTTACTCAAGACAACTGTCAGTAAAGTACATTCTTATTAAAGTCTTAATTTTCCTCAGTTTCCACTGCATTGGATTTAATAGTGAAGTAATAAACATACTTTGTTAATTCATCTCAAACACACACTCCTCATGCATGCTCATGGTCTGCACTACCTATCTGTTTGTAAAATGTATAGGACAATTACTAACCGTACTAACCAACTAGTGTGTATCTGGGTATATGTATATGTGTATAGATAGCCCATACTGTAGAAGGAAGGGGAAAGAGCAGGTCATTCACATGTGTTAAGATATTTGTATTTGTATTAGTGAATATGATTTAGAAAGTTTGCATTTCCCTTGGGTAACTCCCAATTTTCAAACACTGGCTTCTTCAAATAAAAATGTTAACAAGAAGAAATTATTCTCGAACTACACCGTTGGCCCACTTTATGTTTACTAACTCTGGCATTGGTTGGCAGCGTTGAACCATCAGTACACTAACACTGGTTGCACAACTGATCTGAACTGAGTAAATGGAACACTGGCTTGTGGTCAAGTTCAGTGGCCTAGTCACTTTTGCTAATGAACAGTTGTTTTGATGTTGGTCCAACATCATGAAAAAATCTGAAAATGAAAAATATAAATGGAAAAAATAAAAATATGAAAAAAACTTTTTGGTCATTCATTTTACTTTTAATTGTGGCTGTCTACAACCCCTTTTCAGAAAGTTTTTTGTTTTGAAAAACTGGAAAAAAAAAGTTAATAATAATAATAATAATGATAATAATAATAATTATGATAAGAGAAGAAGAACATTATGTTCTCTTCTGCCATTGCTGGCAAAGTTAATGCACCACCAAGGGGCAAATAACGAGGGGTATCAAATATTAAAAGTAACCTGGGGTAAATTTTTTTTATCTTTGTTTCACACGTGTATTTTTGTTATATTTGGAAACTCTATATGACCTCTGATACCTCTGAAACTACAGTCGAGCCTTGGAATGAATTGGAAGTGGGGGTTTAAATGTAACCCTTAACTCGCAAAAGAAAGAGAGAAAAAAACCCGACAGGCGTCTTTATGCAAAACACAGATGAGGAAAGTCAAATTTCACATCCGACATATTATAAACAAGAAAAAAAACGCAAGTACACACAGGTATACACACACACACACCTTTAAATAAAACATGGTTTAAAAAAAAATAATAAAAAATTAATGAATTAATTTTAAAAATACAGTGGAGCCTTGGTTTGCGAGCATAATCCGTTACGGAGATGTGCTTGTAATCCAAATCACTCGTATACCAAAGCAGGTTTCCCCATAAGAAATAATGGAAACTCAGATAATTCATTCCACTACCCACAGATATTTATATAAAAATGGTTAACACAAAATATAAAGTAAAAAATACATAAAACAAAATAACCTGCACTTTAGCTTTGAAAAGAATCGTGGCTGGTGTGACGGAAACGAGAGAGTGTCAGAAACAGGGATATCAAAGGCTACAACAAAAACATGGAAACTAGAGTACGAACAAAAGTCAAAACATGAGCAAGGTAAACACTAGAACACGGCTTGGCAATAGCGCGGGGGGGGAACGCAAACTAATGCTTCGCAAACTTAGCGTTCATGAGTCAGTCTATTTATAGTCTATATTATTAGCCCTATTGCAGAACACCTGTAGTAACCCACGTGACGCGCGAGTCCTCCGGCATGCACCGTTATTGGGAGTGCCCGAAACAGGTGTGCTGCACGTGTGCTCCGTGTGGGCAGATCCATGACAGAGAGCAGGACACAAGAGGAGGATTATTGTGTGTTACTTTCACTATAACTCACAGCATCACTGCAGTCTGTGGCTCACTGGGATCTTTTTCTTTTACAGAGAGAGAAAGAGAGAAGTTGTGATCACGTCAGTCGCAGCAGACGAATACTACTCGTTTTGCAAAACCTCGCTCGTTAACCAAGTCAACATGATGTAAAAAATTTTTGCTCGTCGTGCGAAACACTCGCAATCCAAGGTTCCCCTGTTGACATTCATTTTTCCAACCGGAAACTCCTCACGTATCTCCCAGGTCAACTGAAACCCCGTGTCTGCGGCGCCTCGGTGGCCTTTTAAAACTCTGAAAGGGAAAATAAATGCGCGAGAGAGACAGGGGCACGTGTGGGCGTTGGCGTGCGTGCTCGTGCGCGCTGTACAGAGGAGATAACGGCGCGACATGATGCAAATGAAGCCGCACCGCTATCTTCTGTGTTGACTTTTGGGGTCGACGGAGAGACCGAAAGAACGCGCGAGACCGCTATGGTCCCCTGAAGGTCTTCCTTTCCCAACTTCTTGTCCAACTTCTGCTGTGTTTGTGCTCCCAAGGCCCCTCCCCCTTTCCCCTCAGACAGAAGGCAGGATGTGCTGTGGGCGGAGACCAGTTCCTAGCAGCTGTTGCTCATTTCACAAAGCGTCCGTCCCTCTGCTGTGTGTGTAAGAGTGTGTGTGAATGTGTGTGTAAGCGAGAGAAAGAGAGAAGAGGAATCGTGTTGCTTGGCAAACAAGTTTACAAACATTTATCTCCAAGGCCTGGGTCTGGTAGGAATTTCATCCCACACAGTAAGAGAAATCCTTGTGTTTCCTCCCTTTTTCTTTTTCCTTCCTCCCTTTTCTTCTTCTTCTTCTTCTTCTTCTTCTTCTGTCTGGATTGTCGAAGTAAACTTTGTGCAGTTGGAGGAGTGTGTGTTTTCTAACTGTCCATGCATGGCTTTGGGTTGATTTAAGGACTAAAGAAGTCTTTGTTTTGGATTAAAAGAGAGCAGTGTTGGGTGTTTAACCCGCATGGAAAGTGTGTTGTGTTTAATACAGAAGAGTTCCAGAGGGTTAGTGTTGATCTGATGAGGACAGACAACATAGTGGAGCTCTCCTCCCTCTCTCTCTCTGTGTGTGTGTGTGTGTGTGTGTGTGTGTGTGTGTGTGTGTACATACTCCTGCCCTTTCTCTTAGACACATACACACCAGGGTTGGGATTTGATTTTATTTTATTTTATTTTATTTTTTATTTATTTATTTATTATTTAAAATCTTTGGTTTTTTTTTAAAGACAATAACTTCTCCATAAACTTGTATGTGAATGTTAAATAAAAATGTAATGGTGAAAGTAATCTCTCATGAGTGTGTAAGATGTGATGGAGGCCAAATTGTTCCTGATCTTTTCGTTTGGTTGCGTTTACACTTGTATACGTGCTGGTTCACCTCACAGATATTGAGGAGTTTTAGATATTATATTGTTCCACAGCATATTCAGATGGTGTAGAGAGAGAGAGAGAGAAAAAAAAAACGAGTTAAAGTTTAACCTGTATTAATATCCAGTATCTTGTCAGGTCAGGGACTGACAGCTATTCATGAGGTGTGTGTGTGTGCCCTTTCTCTTGGACACATTTCTTTTTCTTTTTCTTTTCTTTTTTTTTTTTTGCAAAAAAAAGCTGATTTTTTTTTTTTAAAGACAATAACTTTTCTCCATGAACTTGTATCAAGAATGTAATGGCCAAAGTAATCTCTCATGAGTGTGTAAGATGTGATGGAGGCCAAATTGTTCCTGTTCTTTTCGTTTGGTTGCGTTTACACTTGTATACGTGTTGGTTCACCTCACAGAGCAGAGTTTCAGATATTATATTGTTCAGCATATTCAGAGGGTGTAAGAAAACCCGAGTCAAAGTTCATGAACTTAAAATTACCACTCCTGCTCTTCTCTTATACAGACAGACAGACCAGGGGTTTTGTTTTTCTTTTCTTTCTTTTTTTTTTTTTTTTTGGATATTATATTGTTCAACAGCATATTCAGAGGGTGTAGGAAAAAAACGAGTTAAAGTTTAACCCATATTAACATCCAGTATCTTGTCAGGTCAGGGACTGTTCACGAGGTGTGTGTGTGCATGTGAGATTTAGGTGTGTTTAATTTTGGTTCAAACTGAGGTGTTTCCTGACTGAGTGAATCCTGGTGATTTATTATCACTTGGTCTGATTCTGGTTCCTGAAAAGTGACAGTAATTATACAGACTTCATTAATCCTCCTTCTCACACTTTATTACTTTTGACTGGTCCTTCTTTCTCTGAAGTTGTCTCACTTACCTTATATTCAGTCAAATACAGATTCTAGCTTCTCTATAACTTCAACTAGGGGAAAAAAAAGACAAAGGCCGAAAGGTGTTTGTTGTATTACTGGGCCGGCTCTCCGTGTCCTTTAATTAAAACCAGATTGCAGAGTAGTGCAGTGTGCACAAATACACACACATGCACAATTTCCCTTTCTGTTTTGCAGGTCAGCACCTGGTTCCCGGTCGTGTTGTCAGGCCACTGGGATTAACAAGGAGAAGACTGCACGTCTGCTTTCATGCTTCATTCCTCGCAATCTTGATGTGATAGTCTGCTTTGTTTGCACCAGAAACGTCCCCATGACCTTTCCAGGAGGCCAGGAGCTGAGAAGATGTATTTGCTGCATCAGAAAAAGTTGCTTCTCCTCTTCCTGTTTTTGTTTATCATGCTTGGGTCCTACATGATGCCTTTAAGTATGTTGCTTAAGCTGTGGCCAAAGCACATGGTCATCTTCCATCCTGACAGGTACGGTGGTGCTTTATAGCACGGTGTTCTCAAACCAGTCAATATGAAATAAGGGCAACTTTGCAAACTTCACACAATTCTATCACATGTCCTCATTGTTCTGTAGAATTTGGCTGGCTGCTTGTCCGTGAATAAGCTCTTTTCCTGGTTAGGCAAAAAACCCCAAAAAAACCCAGGGAGATTATTTGTTTACATTTGGTTGTGTTGATCACTCTGGAGTTTGAAAATGCTGTTGTTTTTTCTTAATCTTTAGAGTTGCTTGAATTCCAGTCATTTAAAGGATTTCTGTTTCTTGTGTGAACAATGCTTTCTGCCCTATACCATGTCATGTACTTGTGGTAACAAATTGAAAAGCAGCTTTGCTTTTTCATTGAATTCCTCACAAACAAACGATTCTCATAATGTGGCCTATTTTCTGATCACCCTCTCGTATATCTAGTCACAGGAAGACTCGAAAACTGCAAGGCTTCACTTAAGCACGATTTGTGTTGCTTAGAGGCTCATTTCAGCTTCGGTAGCTTGCCCTGAGTAGAACGCTAAAACTGTTTTCAGTTTGCAGAAGTCGTGCTTAATCTTTATAGTGGCATGTGATGTGTAACGTGTAGCACAGTCCAAAGGTCTGTTTTTAGTAACAAACTAGTAAAGCAATTTATTTATTTATTTATTTATTTTTTTTAAACTTCACTGGCACCAATCTTGAATGCTTCATGACCTTTTTAGAGAACTGAGCCCTTTTGTTGTACAGTGATCACAAACACGATATTATTCTGTGCTGTTTTAGAAGAAGTAATGAGTCCAAGAGACTTGGTATAATGTAGGAATAGTATAGAAACAGTGTTAATGTATGCCCTTTCATGGTTTCACAGGGTTTTTTGTGTGCTTTTCTTATAGAAAGCCCTTGGTGTCTGCTGATAGCTGATTCACATGTCTTTATAAATTGACATTGTCTTGTGAAAGCATTAGAACTCCTCATCGAGCAAACTCATCACCATTTGTCACACAATTGTGTAATCTCTTACCCGTAAACAAAAAGAACACTGTTTGTTAATGCGGCTTAAGTGTTCATAACCGACCTCACCCGTTTTGATTAAAGGTAATCCCTAAATCTTTTGGCAGTTTTTAATGTGTGTATGCCAAAAGTCAGCATGTGCCACGTGTTCTGCACGAGAGGTTTTGTGAAGTAGAGAAAGAAGGAAGTATGGTTAGGAACAAAAGAAAAAAAACAAAAACAATAATTTATTCATGTCAATACTTGTTTCATGAAGTGTAGTGACTAGATCAGTGTATTTAAATGACTTTGATACTGACACTTTACAGCGTTTTTCTCGTTCATGCTAGCCATTCGGTACGACGTTGTGCGTTCTCCGTTTTCCAGGTGCACTAGAAAGAAAAGACTAAAATTGAAACAAATAAATAAATACCTCAAACATAATTTTTTTTTTTTTTTGGTTGTTTTTTTTTTTTTTTTTTTTTTTTAAATTCTCGCATACTTCTATACAGTGTACTTGGTCAAGACTGCTGGTATTATTTACTGCTTTTATTCACGGTTTATGTAGTTTTGTATCGACTCGTTTATGTAGTTTGTATTGGCCTTGTTGCCTTAATCTCATTTGCATTCGTGGCATTTGGAAGACACCCTTATCCAGAGTGATTTGCGTAAATGCTTTGAAGTCTGTCAGTAAATGCGTTCTGGTTTTGCTTGCTCTTAAATTATCCCTTTTTGTTTTTGGTTATATCTTGAGAATGACTAATAGTCATTCCATATTATAATTTGGAAGATGTGGGGGATTGCACAAAATAAGCCTGGCCAGTTATCCTGAATTATAGTTCTGCAAACAAAACTAAGTTCCATTCATTAGATAAACCTGCATCATCCCAGGCTACTTTTGAAATCTAGTTTAATTTAAATTCCATTGAGCAACCCGTAAGACTTTTTGGAAGTATGCCAGGCTGAAACCAGTTCAGCATGTTGAGTACTGTTCAGCCTATTGCTGCATACCCATTATTAGATTCCGTTTCACATTGTGTAGCCAAGTTCGATACAGGTCTCTTAACCTTGGTCAGTAGAGAATTGAGTGTTTAGTCCACATGCTCCAGGTTTCAGGACGGGATGGATCCCTTACGTTAGCAAGAAGCTGCCAACAGATAAGATGAGCTTCTTTATCGTCATTGATCGAGAAGAGATATCCAATCAGCACTCAATTGTAACGTAATTGTAGAATGTACAAATGACACAAACTTCATAGTTAAAGTACTTATAAAGGTATTTGTGTGAATTTCAAAATAAATGTTAAAATATTCAGATGTAAAAATATAGTCAGCATCTTGCAGTTTTATAAAAGGGTCAGTGAAAATGTCCATGCCCTGAAGCTGGTCTGAAATGTCATCTGAACACTGAGAATGGGTCTAGGGTGTCATCACTTTCAATAATAGACCTGAGAGCTTCTTTGTGTTCATGGGCACCGACTGGGTTTGATAAAGTAGAGGGGGTACTAATGTGACCATGGGCCAGAAGGTCTGGTAACAACTTCTGAAGCTGTCCCATAATCTTGTTATGCAGGTTGCGGTTTCATCAGTGGTAAGGTGCTGAATAGTCAGTGTCCAGGATGGAATGGGACTTTGACAATGCCGAGGGCCTTTTGGTAGCAGCGGCCAGTGTAGATTCCTCATGTCGAGTTTCATTCTGGCAATATTTCCAGCTGTCTTTGCTGCCCCCTGCAGGTACCTCCTGGATATCATCAATGCCGTTAGCAATCCATAATGCCACAGAACAGGTCACGGGGCGTTCCATAGTGCTAGTGTTAATCAGGAGTCGCTGAGGTAGGTGATGCTGGGCATTCATGCTAGGTTCAGGACATTGTGTATGCGGCCACATTGCTGTCTGAGTTTAGGCTGATGAAGGTGACTCCTCTGCAATTTTAATGGCGTAGACGGTGTACATTTCTATTAAAACTCCATCAGGGCCAACTGAGGAAGAAATTGTGAATTACAAATCAGAAATGTACATCCAATATATATATTTTAATTTGGCTGCAACTGTATCCCTTGGAACTTAAATTACAAGAACATACTAAAAAGTTCAAGGTTAAGTTGGCAGCAGCTGTTGGTGATGCTGAGATTGAACGTTAAACCTCCTAAATAACTGTCAAACTTTAGCCATGAAGCCACTTAACTATTGCCTCTGTGATGAATAAGAAAGATCATGGATGTTAAATAATTGGTCAATGAGTTCTCAGGGTATTCAAGATTAACAGTAAATCTTTACTGGTCACACACTAGTCCATCCAAAAGTTTTGTTTTCTGTGGTTTGATCCATGTGGGCAAAAATGTTGAATGTCTGTGAAAGTGATTCTTCACCACTGGTATTGCAATGCTGTCCTAATATGTAAAACACACCCCGTTTTTATATAATGCATTTCTCCTTTTGGCAGCTCTGTGACTAAAGCTGGGCCTCACACTACCAAATTTCCAGAGAAACTCATGAAACCAACCAAGTTTCCAGAGAAACTCATGAAACCAACCAAACCTGCAACTGTACCGGCTAAACCCGTAGAACCAGACTTCTTTGGAGACAAATATACCACTGATGATGATCTACCAAAAACTGTAAGTAACCTTGACCTCAAAACAACAGTCTGTTGGTGTTGGGTGTTTGATTTACATTAGAAAACTTCTGGAGAACTCATCTCGGACATATTCATTTTGTTCACCAAACAATCCTAACTTGTTTCAATAGTTTATTTGCCTGTGTCCACAAATCGAAAGACCTTTTACTAAATTTTAAATAAACATGCATGAATATTCTAAGCTAAGGCACCAGGATGGGGGGTAAAAAAAAAAAAAAAGGCATCAGTCATTTTCAAGTCCAGAACTTTAGTGGCATTGCAAAATGATCATCCTTTAAATGTGCTTAAACATGATGCCAGTGAATGTAACTCAGTGGTTACTTTTTTATTTTGCATTTCAGAGTTGCCAAAACAGTACTCAGAAAAAGTTGCCAACTGACTTTAAGAACTTCTTGGCCAATGTTCCAGTTCTGCAGTGGGCGAAGCATTTCTCCGAACTGGAATATGAGCGGCTACGCCAATATTATGGTGCTTATGGGTGGGGTAGCGTTGATTTCAAAGGTGAGTGTAATATTACAATCTTCCAATGTCAGGATTCAGTACTGTGGTAAGGGGAAGAGTGTGGACATACTGTTTTACGTATTGTCGCTTAACTGTGGAGGGCAGGGTATTGTGGTTATTTTAAATCCTCAAATAAAATAAAATAATCCCTTACTTTTATTTTGCATGCATTGACTTGTTTGTAATTATCTAGGCAAAACTGATTTTCAGACAGGGTTAATTAAAAACACTAAAGTTAGGGCTAATGGTACAGTGGAACCTTGGCTTGCGAGCATAATTCGTTCCGGAGACGTACTTGTAATCCAACGCACTTGTATATCAAAGCGGGTTTCCCTATAAGAAATAATTAAAACTCAGATAATTCGTTTCACAACGCACAAATATTTATATAAAAAATGATTAATACAAAATATAAAGTAAAAATATATAAAACTGTCATGAATTTGCCCGCACAGAGGCGCATGTGCAGCGCACCTGTTCTGACCACTCCCAATAGTGGCGCATGTCAGAGAATTCACACCACTAAAGACTACTTCCTCGTTTTCTTCCGCAACGCCGCGGTGCATCAGATGGGTGGCAACAATTGGGACTGATTGTGGGAGCTATATAAAAGACTCACGCAAGCACGCTAAAGTCGCGGAGCATTAGTTGCCATTTCCCGCGCTCTTGCCAAGCCTTACTATTCCCGTGTTTGCTTTCTCCGGTTCTGACTAAGT
>JAQMCW010000006.1:15215159-15227948 GCA_030068335.1 Chrysichthys cranchii
TATTGTGCCGATATGGCAATTTGTCTAAAACGTCAGCAACGTGTATCTCAGAAACCTGACGTGGGAGCTGAATTTCACTTACAAATCTGAAATCAGCATCAAAAAATGAACTAGGAACAGTTATTAAGTCCTCAGTAGCAAACAAAAAATATTTTTTTCTTGACCAGTGTAATTTGTTAGGACAGCAGAACTAATACTAATAAGTATACTTGGCTTAACAAGTCACTCATCTCTCATTTTCTACCGCTTGATCCTGTTCAGGGTCGCGGGGGGAAGCTGGAGCCAATCCCTGCTGATTTCAGGGCGAGAGGTGGGGTACACCCTGGGCAGGTCGCCAATCTACTTCAGTGCCAACACACAGAGACATACAACCATTCACACCTACGGGCAATTTAGAGTAGCCAGTTAGCTTAATCCCGTCTGTGCACGTCTATGGACTGTGGGAGGAAACCGGAGTACCCGGAGAAAACCCACATGGACACGGGGAGAACATGCAAACTCTACAATAGCTCCACACAGAAAGGCACCCAGGACGAACCCGGGGATCAAACCCAGGACTTTCTTGCTGTGAGGCGACAGTGCTAACCATTAAGTCACTGTGCTGCAAGTATCCTGTGTTAATGAAATATACTATGTGTCAATATGTATAAATATTTTGTGGGTATACTTAATAAAAGCATTTTCAGTGCATCCTGCTGGCAGACTGCAAAATTGAAAATGAATGAATTCTGCTGTATTGTCTGTCCGTAATTAGATCCGTAGGAGTTGATATAAAGTGGGCATTTTCATATAATCTAGCTACATTTGGTTAAAATAACCACAATCCTGAATCCTCTTTGTCGTATGCATTATCACCTCACAACAAGAAAGCTCTGAGTTCAAACCTCATGGCTGACTGGGGTCTTCCTTTGTGGAGTTTGCATGTTTCTCCAGGTGCTCTGGTTTCCTCCCACAAGGCATGCATATTGGGTCCACTAGCTATTCTAATTTGTTCATAGGCGTGAATGTGAGCGTGAATAGTTGTTCGTATCTGTATTAGACCAGTGATAGATTGGCGACCAATCCAGGGTGTGCCTTGCCCCTCACCCAAAGTCAGCAGCTCCAGCTTTCCCACAACCCTGATAACTCTGATATAAGTGCCTTAATCTCATTCCTACTTTTCACATGCTCTCACTGGCATGTCAAATTCAATTTTCAGAACTTCCTCAATACTTCCTCTTTTCACATGTTAAAAAAGTGTAAGCTCTGCTGACTTCAGCAAAGTCTAACGATTCTGGCAGTATAGATCACAGCTCTGTATAGCAGAATTTGTGCTCTTATTTTCATAAAGTTTAAACTTTGATTTGGATAAACCAAGGTCACTACTCATTTCAGTCCACCTCAGGGTGCCACCTGCAGCCATTTCAATGCAAATAGCATGAGAAATATGTATGTGTGTGTATAAACAAGGAACAGAGAGTGATAGATGGAGCAGAGAGAGGGAGAGAGAGAGAGAGAGAGAGAGAGAGAGAGAGAGAGAGAGGAGGGGCACAGAGTACTCCATCCATACTCAAGTCTCTTATGGTGTTTCCACAGCAACCTTAAATGTGTGACATGGTGAATGAGAGAAACAAAATACTTGACATTTCAACTCCATCTTTGAATTAATGTCACACAAGGGGGCAGGTGCTGGGCTAATAAAACCTCTGCTGATGATCTCCAGAGAGTGATGGGCCTCAAGAGAGATAATTGATCATGTACTTGTGAGATGCATGTGTGAATATTTCTCTATACCTAGAGCTGAAAAATCGAAATATCTAAATATTTTAGTCAAATCTGTTGTTTAGGACTAGATGTTAATATCACTTAATCTTGTCCACCTTGCACAAGGTGTCAATAAATGTAGCATTATGCCAAAGATGTTGCTTACTGATGCCAAATAAGCTATTTGCATAAATGGTTAGTGCAGGTTACTACAACAGTTAGAACGTCACATTCCCATGTGTTTTGAACATTGCAATACTGAATTTTGGAGGGGTTTTTTTCCCCCCAGCCAGTTACATTTTAGCATAAAAGTAATGATGCACTTTAAAATAGTGATGTCAGTTGCGTATTAATAAATATTTAAATACTGACAGGATATTGGGAACAGTCAGGTGTTGCAGACTTGCAATTGGTAAGCTAGGGCATTCTTATTACACACAGTTAGAAACTATAGCTCATCTTTTTCACAGCTCTGGGGTTTGAACCTGGGCTCTTGAGTTACTATCTGTGTAGGGTTTGTTTTTGTATGTTTTTCCTGTGTTTGTCTGAGTTGCCTCCAGATTGTTTGGTTTTCTCCAACTGTCCAGAAAATGAACAAATGAAAGAAAGAATGAATGAATGAATGAATGAATGAATTTGTGTTAATAAACCATATGGTCTTTTATGACTGTCAGCTTGGGCAATGATTCTCAACCCAGCCATAATACCGAGGTATTTAAAAACCCAGCAGTGTTGCTCCTACCATGTACAGCAGTATGCCTATCAACCACAGACAGTATGAGACAATCATTTGGACACATCTATTCATTCATAGATTTTTCTTTATTTTGACTATTTTCTACATTATTGAACAATGCTGAAGACATCAAAACTATAAAAGAACATGGAACATATGTGGAATTATGTGATAAACAAAAAGGTGTTAAAAAACAAAATATGTATCATATTTTAGATTCTTCAAAGTAGTCAAGTAGTCAGCGTTTACCTCGATGACAGCTTTGCACAAAATTGGCATTATCTTAAGCAGCTTCATGGGGTCGTCCCCTGGAACGGTTTTCAGTTAACAGCCGTGCCTTGTCAAAAGCGAATTAGTGGAATTTCTTCCCTTCTTAATATGTTTGAGACCATCAGTTATGTTGTGTTGAGGTAATGCTGGTATACAGTAGCTCTATTCCACAACTGTATTAATCCTGATTATGTGAAGAACTACCTAACTAAGTAAACAGAAATGACAGGCATGACGTGTCTACTGAGTAATAAAAATAATGAAAAAACACTGAATTAAAAGACGAGTCTTTGGACTTTGGAATGGTCCTGTACTTACAGGAGAACCTTTGGAGTGTCTGAGATATGGTTCCCATTAGACTTTTTTTTAGAACTTTCATTCATTCGTTCATGTATTCATTCATCTTCAGTACCCACTTTATTCTGGTCAGGGTTGTTGCAGATGGCAAACCAATCCTGGGAATCGTAAGTTCAAAATGAATGAGAATTCACCCTGGGTTAGGGTGCAAATCCATTGCAGGGCACCACTCACCCTCATTCACACCAGCCAGTCTACCTACTGCTAACCTATTGCTTGAAAACCAGAGAATCTAAAGAAAGACATGCAAAAATCCATGCAGACAGCAAGCTGAACTCAGGCTCAATCTGGACCTGAAGCTCTGACGCAACACCGCTACCTCCTGTGCCACTGTGTCATAAAATCACAAACTCATTTATTAATTAATTTTCCCAATTAAATAACTTTGCCAGACTGATTACACAAACATCCGCTGTGCAGTATGTCTTTACGACTCCGCGGTCCCGTGAGACAACATTCCATTAGTGTCAATCGGCAGACGCCCTTATCCAGAGCGACTTACCGTACATCTATCTCATTTGTACAACTCAGCAGTTGAGGGTTAAGGACCTTGCTCAAGGGTCCAACATAGGCAGCTTGGCAGTGCTGGGATTTGAACTCAATGAACATTCCAATCAGTAGTCCAACCTCTTAACCACTGAGCTACCACTGTCCGAATGGGTATTTGACTATATAGTTATTTTCCATCCAGGTGGATCAAAGAGCTCAAGGATGCAAAATTCCTGTGTTATCCCACCAACTCCAAAGCCACCAACAAAAGGTATGAGGTGGCTCAGGTCCATCACGTGAATGATCTGTTTAGCGTTCATGTGCCACACTGCGTTGACCCTCAGACTGAACTCGTGTGAAAGAAAACCCCCTGCCCTGCATGGATGCTCTTTGACTTACGTGTGTGTGAAATATTAACGTGATTTCTGAGGCTGAACGCTGCTTCTTCCAGTAGGGTTTGTGGCGCATCGTCCCCTCCCCCATCAGCTTCATTCCAGCGCAAAGCAGCGCCAGAGCAGGCTGGGGCTCCGTTTCAGCACTGGACAGCTCCACCGTACAGCTTCATTTGCTCCAGGAGCTCCATCCACAAAATCGTAAATCGATCGATTTAACCAGATTGCGCGCACACACACACACACACACACACACACACACACACACACACTGACCTGGATGTTGTCTGTCTTGCGTTTTGCTCCACGCACCTGCTCTGCAGATTTTTCGGATAGAAGCTGCCATTTGGCGCACTAGCCTCGGTGGATTGATCCCCTGCGTGTGGTGTTGGAAGGAAATGGTTCTTCGTTTGCTCCAGCGCAAATATTCACCTCCAAGCTCATGTGGAGCATCGGGAAACCAAAAAAATCAACGGCCTGCCGTGATGAGCATTCCCACCACGCACTGATGAGTCGCTCCGAGGTGATAGAAAGCGTCCGAGCACATCTGTTCATTTACCACCTTCTAACATGTGCGGAGCACCAGAGAACCTGTTTGCACCAAAGGAAACAGGACTGATCCCCGCAGGACGACTCTAATTCATCTTGGACACATCCGTTTTAATGCGAAATCCAGCAGCATCTTCGGGATCGAGAGGATGCCCGCTGCTCTTGCGCTCCTGATCATGTCTGCATCGTATTTCAGCCCCGGCTTTGCTCTCAGCTCGCATTTTGATTCAGGTAAGGTATCTAGAAATCACCCGTTTTTCTCTCTCCAAGAGAATGCATCATATGGCCAAGATCATGTCCTGGCTTGGTCTTAGGAATGACGGATTTTAATGTTTTTCATGGTTTTTTTTGGATGTTTACTGAAATCAAAATGCGCTATTTTTTGCTGCAGGGAATGCGGAGCTCTTCCAAAAAAAAAAAAAAAAAAAAAAAAAAAAAATACAACCAACCAAAAAACAAAAAGCACTCGTTTGTTATTGCGGGTTTTGTGATGCTGCTGATTATTATTATTATAATAATAGATAGACAGTCTTTCTCGTCTTTGGAACCTTCTGCCAATTTCCCCCTGTTGGTCAATTGAGAAAGAAAGAGAGGGGACAACACCACCTCATCAAGAACATTCAACATTCAGTTCAGAGCTGTCTTTGGTCACATGATGAAGTACAGGTACTATACATGATACAACCTCTATGGCAATGCCAGAATAAGTATTAATGCTTTATTTGCATTACTAATATTCGGCCGAACCAACTAGAACAGGGGTCACCATCCCATCACCTTCCTGAAGACTTAAGCTCCAAGGATAAATTATGCCCACCTGTACATCTAATCACTGCCTTAAGAGGTTCTTGATGTGCACAAAGAGGTGTGTTAGAGTCTGCTTGGAGATGAAACCTGCAGGAATTAAGGCTGATCTCCAAGAATCACTGTACTTTAAGGTGATGTGCCAGAAAACGAAATATTAACAAACCTGTACCACTGACATATGCTTCCGAGGTTGGATTTCAGAGGATTTCAGAACCAAGGAACCTGTGAGAAAATAACATATTCTTTTGCATATTTCCTATTTAGGAAGTTTAAAAAAAAAAAAAAAAAAAAAAAAAAAAAAAAGCAAAAACGTTGGTAAAAAAAAAAAAATCAAAGGGAAAAATGCATTCCGACACCTATATAAAAGTCTCTTTGCTTATGCATGTACTGTATATATATAAGAAAAGACAAAAAGCAAACCAGAAGATTAAATACACCAATTGTGAATTTTATGAGTATGAGTTTTGCGAGAAATTGGGTTGAGTGTTTGACCCAAAAAAAAAAAAAAAAAAAAGCACACTAGTGCAGCAGTATGTCCTGCTGCTTTTTTCTAAAACATACCGCTTTCTTGAGTTCTGGTCAGCAGCACCCTCATTTTCTGTGTCTTTGATAGCCATTTTGTATGAGGATATTATGAACATGCTAGGAGTAACAACTGAGGTAATAAAGTAATGTTTACAACAAAACTGAATTACACCACCATGTGACTCTCGGTACAGCTGTGACCCTTGCGTGGCGAAAGTGAGGTTGCTGTACTGTGATTTAGGGGGAGTCCAGAGGGATGGGAACTTTTTGGGTAGTCACAGCCAGACACAAATGAGATGAGATCCAATGTGATTAGGTGAAAACAATGAATGGGTAGACAGTACCAGACAGAAATGCATTGTAATCTGTATTTTGAAAGAGTCACTGGTGAGGTAAGTGTCTCATCTTAGACCATGACTACCCCCAACACCAGGACACAGTCACAAACCTCCTTTCAACCTTTCCCAACCTCCTAGTTTCAGATAAAGCCACCAAAAACCCTGGTAATTTTGACTATCTATGGAAAATCTTTTAATTGGGGACCACAGTTAATCTGTATGTTAACATCGTCTGCATTAGGAAGTTGTCTTTCACATGTTCACATTTTTCCCAACCTAATCAAATGCTTATTGGAAACTCTGATCTGTCCATAAACAGCTTGAATAGTGAGAGCAGTGCTACTAGATTTTAGGGGGCAAAGCAAGCATATGTCTGCATTGCAGCATCCCATTACAGAGCACAATCACTTATTCTTTGTAATTTTCTGGTTCGACCCAGCAACATGAGTGTCTTACTGGGTTGAGAAAGGGAATAATAAATGAAAGTGATAGTAAGTCCTTTTGATTTGGACCCCTGCAGACACAATACCAAGCAACCCATGTATGGAGGTAAAATGTAGAGCCTTTCTTCCCCTTCCTGCTGGTCTAATCATGATGTGTCAGAGATGATGGCAATTCTCACTTGGCTGCTAGTCTAGAGCTGATAAATGGCATGACATGAATGTGACTGGACTGAGATTTGATGGAGGAGACATACAGGCCATAGATGCTGAAGGTTCTCAATCTTAGAGTATAGCCTAAATAATAAATAAATAAATAAATAAACATCTTGGTTGTCATCCAAATGGCAACCAGTGATTCTTTTTTGTTTTGTTTGTTTAACTCTGCGTATTGATCACTATTCATGATCACTTTTCCTCTTTATATTTATCTCTTCATTGTCATACACGATGGGATGTCTGTTCTTTAATTTCAATCAGGGCTTTTGTATTTATGCTTGTTGTCTGTAAGCTTCCTAGCTAAGGAATAAGAAAGTTTGTGAAACCCTTCTATACTTTACTATACCCTTCTTGCTTTTCTTTTATGCTTGCATTTATTTACGTACTGTAGTACGTAATTGTAGTACTACAATTGACTTTGTAGAGGCATGATCTGTTTCCCTGGTCACTATGCACATGGGTATAAAAAAAAGACATAATTTGTGACACGTTGCAGCATATTTGCAGTGACTTGTTCAAGGGCACAACAACAAAAGCCAGGCCGCTTTCTGCCTGTTGTAAACAGATTAATCTAGACTGATGACCAGTTCAGCCAAGACATGCCTCTCCATGAGCAAATGAAGGGAAATATGACACCAGTAGGTCAAGGCAATTCGTGACTCAGACACACATCACCCCCAGTTTCATTTTCCCAAATCATTTCCAAGTTCAGACAGACTTTCTGAGAACTGCTCACACGTTGACTCATTAATTGTATTCATTTTACGTGGACATCAAAGATTTGTGTCCGAGAGAGTGTTATTGTTCTCCTTGTATGATGTGCATGATTGATGATAATACTCACTACATCACTGTTCAGTAGAAGGGACTAATGGGTACTTACTGGCATGCTTGGCAAGCTCCCGTCTCAGCTTTCTGAGCTCAGATTTCTTTTTGGGCATTTGTCCAGATAGCATCAGGCCTCCCCCTCAGATAGGAGGAGCTTACCCAGTGTATCTGCTCGAGCTTAAATCAGTGTGCCAACCCGTGAGACTGACCCTGCAATTAACATGCCGCATCCTTGGCATACTTCTGGAATGTAATAGTTTAAACTACCGCAAACTGACCATCTACTTATGGACATGGTTTGAACGAAAACATTGGACATGGAATCAGTTTTCCTGGGGTAAGAGCAGATTTCTTAGTGCATAAAGTATACAGTGTTGTGGTGGACATGGAGTAAAACTTTTCTGAGACCTAAACATGAATGATGTAATCAGGGTGGGTCAGGGCAGAGAAAAAAGAGAAGGCAACAGAACGGGACGGGAAATGGGCCAGGACTTCTGGAGAAAAGGCAGTCCGAGCTGATCTGGGACCTGTTTAAGGACTGTATGTGGGCAGAGGATATTCATGTGTGTGAGAACATTACAGGGTAGAGGACCTGGAATACTGGATCAAGCTCCACATTAGTAGCAGTATGATTTCTGCAGACTTGTCGCATGGTAAAATGACACTACTTGGTGGCAAATTGTGTACTAACAGACTGGCGTAGCCTTCTTATGTGTTTTTGCCTCATTGTGAAGACCTAAGCTGGTTGCTGTTAGTAAAATGACTAACAGCAACCAGCACCACTTAATGCTTTATTTTCTCTGTTGCCTAATTTGGCCAAGGAGCACCTCACTGAAGCATAATCCCCATCCAAGCTATTGTGTAGTACAGTATTTCACTCGGAGTTCAAGCGAAGTTAAGGCAGCTTGTTTCCATGCCATTACCATCTCTTTAAATTTGTCACACTTAAGGCTCGATATGCATCAAGCTGCTTTACAGGCCTACATGCTTGTTGTATAGCGATTTTATGGATGAGTGTCTGCACAGAGTGAAAGTGACAGTGTGTGTGGGAGTGTACAGAGGATAGTAGAGGATAATCATTTTGGAAAACAGCAAGAGAGCAGCTGGAGAAAAGCATGCCAGAACCATCTTTCCTTCCTTTTCTTTTTATGCCTCTTGGTCTTATTTTAGCATGAAAATTTCAGTATTTACACCTTCCATCACTCCAATCCTTATCAAATATTCAAAGAATGCATGTTTTTATTGATGAAATCTTAATCATAGGTATGTACATATATAAAGTGAGTGAAGCAGTATACTGTATGGACATTTACTATTACAAAGGTGTGCGTACAAAAATATGAAAATAAATAAATAAATAAATAAAAGAACCAAAAAGTGGCTTATGAGGGTCATGTTTAGGGTTTAAGTTCAGGCATAGTGTTAATTAGATTAATTAAGGTATAGTGTTAATCAGATTAATTAATCATTACGTCGGTGGTGTGTGTGCTTACTGCCGCTTCAACATGGATTTGCTCTCGAGAGGAAATTAGCCGTGCTCATCACCAGGTTCAGTGAGCTGCAGTGATGTGAGGAACCATTATTGTTGCAGTTTCTATTTTACCTTCAGAGCCCAAAATATTCCATTTGGCCCTGACTATTTTGCAGATTATTGGACACAGTACAACCACTGCATACTATACCCAATAGATATAAAGCCTTCTACTCAAAACAATGACTTTCACATTCATGAATTAAATTTCATCCTTAAATTAATTAGGTATTTAATAAAATAGCTATTACTCCCCATAATGTGTCCCTAATATAGGAGTCCAAGGATAATTTCTCACTATCTTAACACACATAGCCAAATGTCATAGCCATTCAATGGGAAGAGCTGTAAGCAGGTATTCTGAAGTTATTTTATTCTGAAAAATCATGATAAATATTTTTTTTTTTTACCCAATCGGTGCCTTTTGAATATGCAAGAATTTTACCCCTGCATTCTTCTAAACTATGGACCATGCACTTTTATAAAGCATATCCCCTCTGATGATGATGTTTGCTTGCACTGTCTCACATGGTTGACACCTGACTCTTTTCTCCCAGTCAGTACATTATCCATTACAGGCTCTGGCAGCTCTGCGAAACTACTGAGTCATAGCTCTAGCACTGCACAGTTGTATCTAATACAAAACACAGTCCTGGTCTTATGACAAATACCCCTTATTATTTTGAAAATTGATGTTTGCATGTGCTTAATATGGCTTTTTCTGCCCTGTTTACTGTCACACAGCATACATTCGTTCAGTTAGTGATATGTTTCCTGTGCTACTTATTCCTAACTGCTATAAAGTAACAGTAACCAGAAAAACCAAAAAGAAACCAAAAAACATACAGGGGCTTACACAACAAGTCCCATCCTCTCAATCCCCCCCCCTCCCACAAACACAAACACGTTGAAGATGCTGAGAGAACAGATTGTAAATACAAGGGGAGTTTGGCTTGAGGTATAATAGATGCCCAGAACGCTAAATCTGTTCAAATGTACACTTATTGTGTGCCATCTGGCTTCACTGCAAGCCAGAAAGGTGTCTTTGTAGTGTTTCATGCCCAATAAGGAACTGGCGTTTCACTTCCCAGCACGTTTGTTGCTGCCATTTTAAAATCATAAAGCTTTGGTGTCTTTTTTGAAATAATTACTAGATGGAATGTGCTTGTTTGGTTCTAAGCAGAAAAGTGTGTAGACACCTATTGTGTTTCTATCTTTTCTTCTTCTTCTTGTTATTATTATTATTATTGTTAATAATAATAATAATAATAATAATAATAATAATAATAATAATAATAAAAATATCTTAAATTGCAATAGTTTTTGCAGCACTGTCATCACAGTGGTCAGTAAGAAAGTCTCAGGTTTGATCCCCAGGTAAACCAGGGCACCTCTTTGTGCAGAGATTACACATTCTCTCCATGTCTGCTGGGGTTTCCACCTCCATAGGTGTGAATGTGTGAATGGCTCCAACCACAGGGGTACATAAGATAGTGTGATCATAGTGCTGGTTCCAAGCCTGAACAAATTGGGACAGTTACGTACATCAGGAAGGGCAACAAGTGGTGCCAAATCAACAAGCAGACAATGTATGATTCGCTGTGGTGACTCTGAATGGGAGAAGGGGGAGTATATGCAATATTTATTCGTCTTCTGCCGCTTAATCCTGTTCAGAGTCGTGGGGGAAGCTGGTCGCCAATCCACCGCAGGGCGACACACAGAGACAGACGACCACTCACACTCACATTCACACCTACGGGCAATTTAGAGTAGCCGATTAGCCTAATCCCCTCTGTGCATGTCTTTGGACTGTGGGAGGAAACCGGAGTACTCAGAGGAAACCCACGCGAACACGGGGAGAACATGCAAACTCCGCACAGAGAGGCACCCGTGCCGAACCCGGGGCTTGAACTCAGGACCTTCTCGCTGTGAGGTGACAGTCCGAACCACTCAGCCACTGTGCTGCCCGTATATGCAATATATTATGCAATATATTATGCAATATCTTCCTCTTCTTCTTCTGGCTGGGGTGTTTTGAAATTTGGCATAATGATTGGGGACAGTTCGCTGATTTTAACCAAGTTTAATGTTGGTACCTCAGAGTGCTCTAGTGCCATCAATGGGTCTAAGATGGAGGTGTATTTATGCGGTTAACTTTTGAATCACTGGATTCTTTGGCTCAAGCTGAGTTCAGTGCACCTCGTGGCATCAATTTTCACCAAATTAATTTTCTGCCATATTGGAGTTTCTGCCCTACTGAATTTTATGAATAAGTTTTAAACAGGTTTATAGGCTTTCTGTCCAATCGTCACCAAATTTGCTACGTGTGATCTTTGGACCAAGCTTCACAAAAGTGATCATTTGGATTTTTGATTTTCAAAACTGTTTGTCCAGTATAGCCAACTGAAATCTGAAATCAGATTTGGTAGAGATGATCTTTAGACTAAGATTCACAAAATGATCAGATTGATTTTTTTTCATTTTCAAATGTGTTTCTGTGTCACCAATTAGAATTGGTGACAAATCCACCAAACAGGATGTGACATGTGACATACATCCGATCTTTAGTCAATTGACATAAAATTTGCCATCAGTGCTAAAAGCCACGTTTTTAACATGATGAGGTCAAATTGCCTTTGCAACTCTGCCCCACTGGACTATTGGCCCCCTCATCGCTGCTCGCAGTTATATTTAAATATAATAATGTAAAACCTAGAATTCTAATCAATATAAACATGAGATGTCAAAAATGCATAAACACAGTATTTACATTAAAGCATTTATTCAACATCTACCTATAAATTTGTAATAATGACTCATGAGTATACTTAATAAGACTAAAGACCCAAGAACTATAAATAATGGAGGTTAAACAAATGCACCGTTAACCTGTTTCTTAAAATAACCCTAGAGCTATAAAGCGTTTTAATGGAAGACTACTGCAGAGTTTACGGGCAATTTAAGAAAAATCTCTTATACCCACAGAGCTGTGAGTAAGTCTCAGGACTAACAATACGGTCAGCCTCAGCTGAGTGACGTACTATTACTACTACTCCTTTCGGCTGTTCCCTTCAGGGGTTGCCACAGCGAATCATCTATCTCCATCTAACTCTATTCTCTGCGTCCTCTTTTCCAGCTGAGTGACGGACTCAAAATGGGATATACCATTTCAACAGATCAGTGTGATATGCTGGCGCTAAAGTATTTAGAGCTTTATACATCATAAGCAGTACAACTGAATAGTCCGCCCATGTAAATTAAATAAATAATTTAAATAAAATAAAACAAGACTAGATTCATATGATTTGACTTTTTTTATGATGGTGTGGTCTGCAGCAATTATAACACTGTATAAATGTTGTAAAATGAACACACTGGTTTCTTTTATAGCACACATGCTATAGATGGTTGTGCTGCCATTGCATTTTGCTGCCAACCCACGCTTCACGGCAGAAACCTTCAGTTCCTGTCAAGCACTCGTGGTGTGAATGTGTTCAACGCATTTTTTCGTTGTGTTTCTCTGCATTTTTGCTCTATAAGCTTCATTCTGGGTCCCAAGAAAGTG
>JAQMCW010000006.1:15257232-15269235 GCA_030068335.1 Chrysichthys cranchii
TATATATATATAAAATCAGCCATAAATAAATTCCCATTTTATGCTCTTTATTGAATGGGTAGTACAAAGCCATTGCCCTCTAGTGGCCCATCAAAACACAACAGACTGACATCATCGCACTTTAATGCCGAAGTAATTTTCCATGCATGCCAGTGCATGATTATGCTATTCTTTTCCCATATTTCTTGCCTCTTGCTACATATTATTTTCTGTGTGTCTCCTTTCCATGGTAACAGGGTGATGTGAAAGGTTATCTGCGCAGCTGCAGAGCAGCAGACTCTGTGACTCCTGATCCTTTGCTCCTTCAGCGTATGGCTTGCCAGATCGCTTCTGGCCTTCTGCATCTCCACAAACATGACTACAGCCACAGGTGACCTGCCAGCATCCATCCTCTCAGAATCAGGAGACACTCATGTCCATTACCTGATTTAAGCAACTGAGTAGCTCTGTCACCAATTAGACATGGATAATGTAGATAATGCTCAAAGCAATGTGTAAAATTCATGCCAAAATGAATTTTCTGACATAACACAGTTTAAACTGTGATTTTAAAAGAGCAATAAAGTTTGGAGAGCTTGGAAACACTATATACAGAGCTGAAAAATGGATCATTGGAACATTTTTTTTTAGAGTTAGAGTATTAGAGTATGCCGAAAACTGAGGGGGGATTGGGGTTGGTGCGTCTATTTCCTGATTCCAGTGTGACACGTACAGGGTAACTTCCTGTAACAATATCCTGATGCTGCCTGAGTGTGCCTCTGCTACTCCAGCATCAGTGATTTTGTTGCTGGGGGTTATCACGAATCTTCATGAAGACATGATTATTTTCTTCTATTAAAGATAGCAGAAGTAGATAAAGATATAAAGACAAAGATAAATATCTAGATAAGATAACTACTACTTCCACTGGCAGTTAATATGTATCATCATTTCAAATATGTGATTTTATTCCTGGATTTTATTTTGAACAGTGACCTGGCTTTGAGAAACTGCCTTCTGACCTCAGATGTCACTGTTAAGATCGGAGATTATGGCCTGTCACACAGCAAGTATAAGGTATGTGTGTCACCAAGTTGCATGCTGATCTATTTTTAGACTCGTCCTGGAACCTTAAAAGGTACAAATTTAAAAATGCTCTTAAAAGTGCCAAAAAAACCCTATTTGATATGCATTACAAATGGTAGTACAGTATTAATGTACGGATTCTTTGTTAATGAATGACCTCACAAGTACTCTGTTCCTCCACACTAGGAGTGAAACACAATACCACTATCTGTAGACCTATTCTGCATTGTGCACACATATAGTCTCAACCAGATATCTTGCGAACCTTTCTGAGTACTACAAAAATAATAGAGAACCTCCTTCTTTGTGTATTTATATTTGTTTAACATACATTATCTGTCCGTTCTTCATAATTTATTAACTATATTAATTTATGTGGTTTTATCCCAACTCCACAGGATGACTACTTTGTGACATCAGATCAGTCCTGGGTACCTTTACGCTGGATTGCCCCTGAACTGGTGGATGAAGTTCACGGAAACCTGCTGGTGGCAGAACAAACAAAACAAAGCAACATTTGGTAAGAATTAACTCATGGGTCACGTTCTACTCTGCCATGTTTTTTTTGGAGGGGGGGGTGTATGTAATAATAAAATAAAAATTTTATATGGATGACCGAAGTTTAGACTAGAGACAACATGGCTAAAGTGCAGGAAAGAAAAGAAAAACATACAAAAAAATAAATTTATAGTGATTTTGAGCAATGCTGTACAGTAGTTCAACATTATTTGAATATTCGAACAGGAAGTAGGGTGGTTGTGGCTGATCACGATTATGGTTCTTCTCCCCCATGCCTACTTGGGGCTCCTCTGGGTTCAACAGTCTACTCACTTCCAAAACAAACTGAGATAGCAAACAGGTGGTTTGGCTATGCTAAATTGTCCCTAGGTGTCAATCAGTGTGAGAATGTATTTGGCCTCTCATGTAGGGTGTATTCCTCCATTGTGTTCAGTGTTCCCAGGATAGACTCCAGATTCATCATTTCCATGATCAGGATAAAGCATTTATCAAAGATGTGTGAATGGAATGGAGGATTTTTACTCCATTTTCTCATAATATAGTTTCTGCGTACTATCTAGTTTTTCCCCAGTGGCAAGACATATACCAACCTTAGAGAGCCAAGTCTAATATTTGCTTGGTTGGAATAAATAAAGCCACCAGATTCATTAAAACTGCACATCACAGTATAGCTTAACATATTGAGAGGAGAGCACTAACTACCGAATACACAAGCTTGCATGTACCTGTGATTGGCAAGGAGTCATCAGTTCCTTTTAGAATTCAGAGCTATGTATTCTTAGGCCCACATAGATGGCTATGGCCTTGTCAGGAATAATTTCATGCGTGTTTCTGAATCTCAGGTCTCTTGGGGTAACTATCTGGGAGTTGTTCGAGTTGGGGAACCAGCCTTATCGACACTACTCCGACAGGCAGGTCCTCAGTTTTGCTGTGAAGGACCAACAACTTAAACTGCCGAAGCCACTGCTCCAGTTTCCCCTGTCTGACCGCTGGTGAGTATTTGAAATAGTGTTTGAAATTCACAGTATTGTCATTTGTTATTTACACAGACTTTTATTTCTTGTCCAGGCTAAAATAGTACTATTTTTATGTAACCTTTATTAGGTACGAAGTGATGCAGTTCTGTTGGCTTCAGTCGGACCAAAGGCCTAATGCTGAGGAAGTTCACCTACTGCTCAGTTACCTGTGTGCCAAAGGTGCCAGTGAGGCAGAAGAAGATTTTGAGAGGCGCTGGAACTCAATGAGACCTAACATGACTCATGGCAGTCTGCATGGGGCTGGTCCCCTGACCCTGGAGATGCCACAATCCTTGACATCCTCATCCTCATTCCCCTTACTGGAGCAGTTTTCAGCTGGTGATGGCTACCAGTCAGAGTCAGGAGATGACATTCTCACAGTTACGGAGACCAGTCATGGTCTGAACTTTGAGTACAAATGGGAACAAGCAAGAGCTAAACAGCCCTATCCCTCCTCATCTACCACTGGAACATTAGGTCAAGGGAATCCCCACTGCCAGGAACTCTATTACCCTCCAGAAGGTATGGTAGGTGGATGTGGCATGGATGGACTCGCATTAGGGGTCACTCCCCAATACTTTGACCCCAAGCAGTTACACACTCCAGGTGTTGTTCCAGTCCTGAGTGCACATAGCCCATCAGTGAACAGTGAGTACTACATTCGTATTGAAGAGCCAGTAGAATGCAATATTGACATGGAATACACGATGTGTGCATATAGTCCTGAATTTGGGGGCAGCAATGGCAGCTTTCTCACTGGGAGAGGAGACTCAGGAGATTGTATGAACTGTCCTTCTAAAGGCAAGCCAATTGAAACATATTGGTCAGCTGAAATTCATAAAAGCAGTGCCTATGATTCAGACTGCAGTCCAACCATGTCCCTAACCATGGAGCCACTTCTAGGTCAGGTATCTGATTCCAGCCCACTTAGGCCTTGGGAGTCAGGTCACTATGTATCATACAAAGACAGGGATGGAGGCTATTACTACGACAACTCACCATCACTGGATCACTATCTGATTGGAGGACCATCAGAACCCATGAGGGAGAGCTGGGGATCCCGAAGCCTGAGACAGGCACTGGGTGAGCTAGAGGAACCTTTAGGGATCTCACCCTCTCTTGGTAGCCCCCCACAGGGCTATGATGACCCTTACCTAGAGAGCAGCCAGGGGTCAGTAATTGGGAAGAATGTAACTGGTGGATACTATGACATGATGGGTTCTTTGAGAAAGATCATGCCAGGCAATCACTCAGTGTGTATTGACATGGAATCAGGGGGAGCTGTGTTTGTGGGGCAAGATGACAGTGACTCAGAAGAGGAGGAGGATTTATTCATTGAGAGGCAGGCAATGGGCTGGTCTACCAGCCACTCAACAAAAAATCATCTGAGCTTATCTCAAAGACAGTCATCAAAGCAAGATATATATGCAGACTTTCATTACACTATGCCAATGACTGATGTTGAGGATGCATGGCCAGAGACACACAGTCTCCCATACCGCTCTACCAAAAGGCTTAACTACCTAGAAGGCAGAGCCAAAACCAACACCTGCCCTGTGCATGGCAGACAAGCATTAGTATCCTCCTCATCAGACTGCAGCTCCTATATTCATCTTTGTCATGAACCCAGAGAAGCAGAGGTGTACCCTGTACCATGTTGTCAGGCTTTGAGCAATTCCCATTTTGTAGATCCCCTTACGGGGTCATTAGTAAGAAATTGCTTCATGAATGACAATATTTCAGACAAAAACACAGGCATACCCAGCAGGAACCCACATGTAGGACAAGCTGACTTGCCTACAGGACATTTAATTTCCAAATCAGAGATAACAAAAAGCGGTTTACAACAGACAGAGCACCCAGAATATGTTGACACTGTCATCAAAGAGGGAATCCAGAGACAAGACAGTACTGGACAACAAGATTCTAGTCAAACTAACATGAAAACAGAGGTTTTAACCATAACTCAACAAGTGGACAAACCCCTTCCTGAGATCTCTTCCAAAGAGCCTGAATCAGACAAAAGCAGGATAGTGGACAGTGGTGTGGAACATGGACAATCCAGCACCAACCTGGTGGAAATGGATAACTGTAGTGATGATGACATCACAGATGTCACCTCTGGAATTTTTGGTGACTTTCCAGGAGATTATGTTGAGACAGCTGATTACACCTCCCCTTCATTCAAGTCATTGCAGAAGCAAGTAGGTACACCTGATTCTATGGATTCCATAGAGCTACCATCTACTGCAGGCTCCAGTGAGACTCTGAGCCCAACTTCTCTCCATCCTTCAAATTCACCTAGAACGGTGGATAGTGGCTATGACACAGAGAACAATGAGTCTCCTGAATTTGTTCTCAAGGAGCCCCATGAACAACAAGACACCAAAACCTTTATCCAGCCATTGGGGATGTCAGTTGCTGACTCAAATCCAATCATGGAAGCAAATGAATGTGGGGCTGATGCACAAGATGGGGTTGACATGCAACAAGAGGATGTGGAGGATGTGGAGGAAGGAGTCACCATGCAAACATCTGTACTAAGTGAAAAAACTCCATATAGAGATTCTGCTTACTTTTCGGATACTGATGCAGGGAAAGACAAAGAGAGTGATGAAGACAGAGAGAAAGGTATTGATGACCTTGAGAGGAAGGAGGAGGAAGCAATGCAAGCAATAGTTCAAAAAACAATACCGACACCAGTGGTAGAACAGGACAAAGGAAAGTCGAATGTTCTTGAGACAGAAGAAAATGGTGAAAATTTCTCCAGTGATATTAAGGAAGAGACCCAAAAAGCTCTACCCTCAGAGGAAAATGAAAAGGTTTCCACTGGTTCCCCTGAACCTACTATTATTAATCCTATTTCTCCTGAGATCTGTGAATGCCCTATAAATGACACTGTCCAGGATGAAGGCTTTGACCTGAATTCAAAAGAACCTCAAGAAGTGCCATCTGAGGAACAGTTATCTGATTTAACTGCATTGACATTTTCTGATACCAAACCAGAAAACCACAAAACGGATGAGACAGACACCACCCTTGCATTTGAACCTTCAATGATTAAAGGTTTAACTGAGGACAGTAATGCTGAGAAAGTGCTTGATAGCTGTGTCAGCACAAATGAAGCTAACCAGGAAAAGGATGTTACTGAAGAAGCAACATCCAGCACGAGCTCAGAGGAACTATCTTCTCAGGACAAAACTGACAAAGTGGAGATATTTGTATCAAACTCAGTCAAGAGTGTTTCAACAGATAATATCGTGGACATGCCAGAAATAGTAGATGGTAACTCAAAATATGAAGTACAGTTTCACAAGAGCTCCACTCGTCCTTCTTCTCCTCCTCCTCTCGCATCGCTCGAGGGAAGAAAGTTCCTGGTTGAGAGACGAGAAGCTGATGATGAGGACAGGGATTCAGAGGACAGTGATGAATCAGATGAGGAGCTGCGTACCTACAGTATCCAAGAGCAGAGTGAGGAGAGTGAGGATGAAGTCCTACCAGTGCCCATCATTGTGAGTGATTGCAGTGATGCGCACAAACTCAGAAGCATCCTCAAGATGCCCAGCCTGTGCATCGATAACCTTGGAGATGAGTTGGAGTCTAAGAAGAAGGTGGTGTCCTTCTTTGATGATGTTACTGTCTACTTATTTGACCAAGTAAGCAGAATTTGGGCTTTTACTTTAGTTTTGCACACACTAAGTTACACAAAAGTTCTGGGATGCAGTTTAGTGCATATGACTTTTCTACAACAGGGTTAATGTAATGTGGAAGGTTTTTCCACAAATCTCTGTTAACAAAAAGGCTAGTGCAAAGGCACACACTGATGTATCGGTCAAAATGTAACTTTGCAACCATCCGTTGCTTAATCTCCAATACTACTGTTAACGTTTCGGTAATGAATTGCTGGAAGGGTCATTTTTGTATTTCAGATTTTGTCCTCCCTGATAAGGACAAAAAAGTAATGAGAAAAATTCAACTTCTCTAGGAAAGTCCAACCGGAGAACTATCAGAACATGCCTTCCCCCTGGGAGGTGAGACAAGCACACAGGGTGCAACGTGCACAGCGTCAAAGCAACAGGAAAAGGCCAATTCCACTGACGAGTCTTCAGATGGAAACATTTCAGAAGAGAGTAAGAAAGTACTTTTATATGTATTGATTTCAATAAAGAGATAGGACATCATCGCTTTTTGCTATTTCCTATGTATTCTTCTCATCCCCTTTGTGTACAGGTGGAGGGTTTGAGTGGGATGATGATGATTTCTCTTTGCTGCCACTACCCACCTCATCAAAGGAATCACCCACAGACACGAAGGCTAAACCAAGCCCTCCACCCAACCCCACACATAACAAGCCTGTAGTGCAATTCTCACGTTTCACAGTTTCTCCAACTCCAGTTTCACGTTTCTCTATTACCCATGTTTCTGACTCAGATATGGATTCTGCAGGAGGTAAAAAACTTGTAAATTCAGATCACTGATGAAGCAATATTTCTATTTCTCCCCGTCAAATAGCTCCACTTAGTAGACCCTGTTTGCATATTATAGTTTTACAGTAGATAGCTTGCAGACTTAGTTTGTAAAGGATACTTTCCCTGAAATAATCTCATTTCAGACGAATATAAAGTAAAATTATTTCCTAAATGCAAAATGCTCTATTCCCCTTTGCTATACAGGAAGCAGTGAGGATGGGGATAGAGAATGAGCACTGCACACCACTGCCATCTATGTGAAGTGCTCTGCATGGACCAACATTTCTTCACCCCTACTGGTCTTTGCATTGAAAATGATCCTGTTTGAGAAAATATATGGAATCCGATCAAGGAGAGTGCCTATTATTGTTTGCAACTAGTTACTCAGTGGTCCTTAATGGACCAGTCGCAAATGAACACATCTGAGGCCGTAAGCTTCTTAAGAAGAATATTATAAATTGTGAAATCCCAATTCCATATTTGTTACAACCCTACCTATTTGAAACTAGTGACAATTTTGAAAGAACTACAGTATGTGTACTGTGAGGTCATGGGATCTTTAGAAAGACATCAGATATTTTCATGATTGATGGGTATGGTCTTGAAATGAAGGATACAATCAACAATGGGTTTTTTTTTTCAGGAAAAAAAGCAAATCAAGAGACTTTTTCTCAAGGACTTTGACTGTGAAGTAATGAACTAATGAACAATGTTGCTAACAATGGTTTATGTTGCTATAGAGCCTATTGTTTGTCAATGGCTGCTTGTTAGATTATTTCTTTTTTTTTTTTTTTTGAGAAGGCAAATCTGCCTTCTTTATACATTCTATTCGTTTGATTGGGCATCAGAGCAACAGTCTCATGTCCACGTCACATAACAAAGAGTGTCAGACATTTACAAGCTGCTTAAAAAATGTTTGGGACAGAGGAAACACATAGCTGCCTTGAGTCAGCCATCTATTTGTAAGTAGCAGATTATATAGGGTCAGGGAACATCATGAGATTTAGACCAGCTCCTTCATGTCATTTCAAATACGATATCTGACGAAAGTCATATCTTTGTTTTGTTGTCTAAGATTTTTGACCAGGCATAGTTTGCCTGCTTGATGACTACAAAGTACTTTTTTCAGTATTTACGTATTATTTTAGTTCAAATTATTGTCAGGATCATAAAAAAAAAAAAAAAAAAAAAAAAAGATTTATCATGTTATACTGTCTACCCTGCCTTGGTTAAGCTTGAATAACCTCAGTCTTATCTTCAACAGTGCTTTCAGTCATTCATAACATAAAATCATATTTCAAAATGTTTTATTTTGGCCCTAGAGCAAGAACTGTTAAGAAACCCAAAATAAAGAAAAACAACAGGAACATTTTAAATGCTTGAGAACATATCAAAGTACTTACTGGACACTTTAGTCTTTTAGTCGATAAAACATGAATTTTATGACGAGCATGTAGAACTGATGCTGTACATGTCTGCTACCTTATGAGTACCAGAGCTGGGATGTGTTATGTTTAGGGTGTTTATGACCTTTTTTTTTTTTTATTTAATAGATGATGCCTGTCTTGTCACTTTGAGAAATTTATATAAAAATTAGAAGGAAAATGGATATATTCTGGCATTTAATGCCCAGCCTATGGACAACATATTATTATGGTTATTTATTAGAATAGAGGAAAAGCAAACTACTGAACAAAATGTACTGTACTGATTGTTAAGTTGCAGAATTACTGTCCAATATAAGTTTCATTTTCTTGTGAACATTGTTGGGGGAAAATGTTGTTTTCTTTTTTTCCAGTTTCTTTTAGAAAAGAATTAGAGATTGTTTGACAAGATAAAGAGGAATTTTAAATTCACTTTGCAGATCTCTGGACTCTGGACCCCAAGCTAGCCATTGAATTTGGAAAGAAAAAAAAAAAATCATCCTTAGAATCCGTTCATGTTCAATGTTTCTTGCCTCTTGTGGCATCACTGTTCTACATAGATTAGGCTAGACTGAACTAGACAGCAATCTGTACTATTTTTGTATTCTACAAAACAGTTTTAAAATCCTCAGCTGTATTATAATGTTGCTGGACTGTAAGAGTTTATCATCATATATCTGCTGCCAAAGAGAAGCATTCTACTGAGACACATACAGATGTTGGCTGGAATTGCTGGATTGGCAAATTGATAAGAATTAGTCCTACCCAACTTTTCATAACTGAAACATTATGTATAGTTAGCGCTGGTGTGATGGACAATGTTCTTGATTGTTGCTTGTGACTGTTTTCTTATGAAATCCAGCAAAAAGGTCTCAGTCATTTGACTACCCATGAATTTGTGGGAGATTATGGTGGTTTACATTGAAGGAAATCTTCTAGTTGAGTGTAGTGAGCAAAGATGTGGTTGAATGATGCTATGGAGTCTAACTATTACAACTCACCATGTACCATTCAGCTACTAGACCCAACAATCCAGCCATAAATGAAACTCAAACGTTCCTTGTTAAACACCAGACACAACAATGTGAAACAAAACAAAATAAAACCAAACAGTCTGTTTTAAACCCCAGACACAACAATTGTTCAATAAAACAGATGAAAAAACAAAAAACAAAAAACAAACAAGCACTCTATTTTAAACCTCAGACACAACAAGTTGTCTTAAAACAGAAAAGAAAGATCAAACTGTCTCTGTGTGGTTCATACACGTTTGTGGAGCAGAACCTTGTGTTTGGTGGTGGTTGATGGTGAAATGGTGAATGAATGTGCGCAGTGACCTGGTCTTATGAGCTACTTGTGTTTCAGGACACTGCGTATTTTCACAAATTATTCTGAGACACCTCAATACTCATTGCCATTTTAGTTTTCTGGGCTGGCGTGACCGCAATAACACGGTCTACAGAGTATCAAGTGCAACTCCATTCATCCACGCATACATGTTCTGAAACCCACATTTGTGGGAGTAGTGTAATGGGAGATAAGTGTTCCAAAGTTAGCCCACTGCATCAAATCCCTAATTTGTGTTTTTGACAGAATAAGGTAACTATTTAGTGGTTTCTGGACCTGTCTGCCAACAACCTGTCCGGGTACTAACACCAGGTGGCACAGACCTGCCTCTAACATCTCTGTACCAGTGAAATTTGCAGTCATTTCTGTTACCACGAAATACGAAAATTCGCAATAAATGGACACCACCTCTAGATGCTTATTTAAAAAAAAAAAATAGTTTAAGCCCTAAATAATCCTCCCACACTCTTTAAACACTTTCTAGACACTATTAAACACATACAGAAAACATTTGCGAGCATATAGCGAGGTGAATTCTGTGTCGAATTCTGTGTAAAATTCATAGAAACATCACGTCTATTGTGAGTCCTGTTACGGGCGAAGAACTGGATGTTGGCGCTTGCTGGTTGCTTCTCCCCAACCGTACGTGTACGTGTCGTACGGTTGCTAGCAGCCAATCACAACCAAGGTTACATGAATAGGGCATTCCGATTGGCAAGACTCATTCCTCCAGACGTATTTTTTTCCAGTATCCCCACACCTCCACGCGTTTTCATAAACAACACTGTATTCTTTGTCTCTTGTGAAAATATGATATACACTGTACTGTATTTTATATATTATTAATATTTTACTTCATTTTTATTAATGTTTATATTTTATAATATCGGGAAAATGCACAAAAAAATCTGCGACTAGCCCAGGGCGTGAAATGTGAACCGCGGTAGGCGGGGATTACTGTACAATGCAAAGAATCAGGGAACTTTATTTAAGCTTGTTTGAATCCATTTGCTCAACTCCAAGCAAGACAAAAATGGGGATATTTGTTTGAAACAAAAGTGATCCTTGTTATTTGATAGAACTTTATTATTTATAACATATATATAAATGCATAATCAATAGCAAGTAAAATTACTGAACCAAGTTTAACCCATTAAATACACATGCAGAAATCGAGGAATTGAATATGATTTGTTTATTTATATTACTTATTACATTAAGGTTTTGACATATGACGTTTGGGTGACAAATGAGAATTTTACAAGGTGCAAGTAATTGTAAAACACTGAAATTCTATTCTATCTATTTTAAATTTGAAAAGAAAAAAATTCATTCAGTGAACTTCTATATACAAAACAGCATAGGTGTTGGGTACATGAAATACATTCTGAAAGAAAGGACAAGAAGGAAAAAGACTGGCAAGCAGAATTATGATAATACAGCAATCCATTGTCCTTTAGCGCCCCTAGTTCCATGTTGTCCTGTTAGTCACTTACAAAGATGCACATGTACACTGCCGGTCTAAAGTTTTGAACACCTTACATTTTAGTTGTTTTGTTTAATGAAATTTGAAAATCTCAAAAATGCACTTAGAAAATAAATATCCATGTGACAGAATGTGCTGGGTAATAGATGACAGAAGCTGAAAACTGAGATGGAGTGGTTTGCAAACTAAAATGAAATAAGTAAAAATGACTGGCTATAAGAGTTTGATTTAAACAGAAATACATGTGTGCTGCCTGTCATATTATTCTGACAAATCCACATGGTAGAAATAAATAAATAAATAAATAAATAAATAAATAAATAAATACAGAGGAACCTTGCATTGCAAGCATAATCCGTTCCGGAGACGTGCTTGTAACCCAGAGCACTCGTATATCAAAGCGGGTTTCCCCATAAGAAATAATGGAAACTCAGATAATTCGTATCACAACCCACAAACATTTATCTAAAAATGATTAATGCAAAATATAAAGTAAAAATACATAAAGCTGTCATGAATTTGCCCGTGCAGAGCGCGCGTGCAGCGCACCTGGTCAGAGCACTCCCAATAGTGGTGCATGTCGGAGAACTCGCGCTGCTGAAGACTACTTCCTGGTTTTCCTCCACAACGCCACGGCGCGTCACATGGGTGGCGACAGGTGTACCGGATTGGGACTG
>JAQMCW010000006.1:15269335-15279829 GCA_030068335.1 Chrysichthys cranchii
TGACTATACGAGTGAGCCACAATCCCGCAGTGAGTGAGAGAGAGAAGTTGTGATCACGTGAGGCTCGGCAGACGAACTGTATGAATGCTACTTGTATTGCAAGATATCACTCGTTAACCAAGTCAAAATTTATTAAAAATTTTTGCTCATCTTGCAAAACACTTGCAGACCAACTTACTCGCAATCCAAGGTTCCACTGTGTATGTGTGTGTATATATATATATGTGTGTGTATATATATCCCCTCTGTGCATGTCTTTGGACTGTGGGAGGAAACCAGAGGAAAGCCACATGGACACGGGGAGAACATGCAAACTCCACACAGAAAGGTGCCCAGGTCGACCTTGGGGATCGAACCCAGGACCTTCTTGCTGTGAAGTGATAGTGCTAACCTGGCTCATCTGTCACTGTCACCACCGTGCCGCCTCTTTAATTTTATCACTTTAAGTAGGCACTTGAAGCACACCACTTTCAGTTACTCCAAACTTTACAGTTAATAACAACATTGCATATATGGGCTTTACAGTTCGACCCTGCTTAGTGAGTCTGCTTTTGAATAAAACAATAATTTAGAGTCCCTTTAGGATCTCAGAGTGACCAGTTAAGTTCTCCAAAGATTTATCCACTATTTTTATTTTTTATTTGTTTGGTTTGTGCCAATGACAGTGATTAACCTATAACAAAACATGAGAAACTCAAGGTGTTCAAAAATGTCTGACTGGCAGTGTTGTATATTTAACTGTACAATTCTGAATTGTGATATGAAAATGTGATAAACATATTGCTCATACAGTTTCATTTATAGTCATAAGTGATAACGATCATTTGTAACAGCTTAACTATGTTTGTAATATTAAGCATAGATGGATTTTAAACAGCATATATATTGCTAATCTAAGAATTAATTGCATTCAGTTAAATTTGTTCAAGCTCATTTAAGATCTAAGAGCACCAAGGTTGTTATTTTATGGCTGTCTTGAGTACGTGCTTGCATTTGATCATTACTGCAAATACTACGTAAAGAGTAAGAGTTGTTATAGAAAAGAGTTTTCAGAAGATTATTGGGGGGGAAAAAAAATGCCTGGCCTGTTAGACTATGGCCTGCCTAAATCTTTTAACTAGCACAAGAATAAATGATGGTAATTATTTGCTTAATGAAATCACAGAAGGTGTTTTCACTTCTTGCAATTATGCTGTCATGCAATCCCAGTGCTTATTATTATTATTATTAGTAGTAGTAGTAGTAGTTGTAGTAGTAGAAGTAAAAGTTATAGTAGCCGTAGTGGTAGGATAACTACTTTTGTTAGCAATAATAAAAATAATAAAAATAATAGCAATACAAATAATAATAATAATAATAATAATAATAATAATAATAATAATAATAATAAAGTGTTTTTGCGAGTCAAAGTTGGAAAAAGCCATGTTTCGCTGTTGTAAATACAGTCCCTGTTCGGCCTGAGTAACCTTGGCATGTGCATAAAAATGTAGCAGCTTTACTTGGAGGTCTCTTTATTAAAGCTGTAATATTTAGAAAGAAGGACTGTAGATGCGAGGTCCTCAGCGGTGACCAGCTTACATCTCTGCTCATGGATGGAGTTGTTGTGGCACTGTCAGGACATGAAGGTACTGAAAGGATCTGGACGTCTACAAACACAAACCACAAACACTGACTATTCACGCTACAGAGGAACATAACGTGTGGAGATGTTCAAAAGGCCTGATGTCTATATACACCCATCAGCCATAGTATAAATCAACTGACAGGTTAAGTAAATAACTGATATTCTCAATACAGTGGCACCTCTCAAGGGGTGGGATATACTAGGCAGCAAGTGAACAGTCAGTTCTTGAAGATGTGTTGGAAAGTAGAAAAATGAGCAAGCATAAGGATCTGACCGACTTTGACAAGGGCCACATTGTGATGGCTAGACGACTCGGTGAGAGCAGCCCCAAAATGGCAGGTCTTGTGGAGTGTTCCTTGGTATGCAATGGTTACCTGGGGAAGCAATGGCACCAAGATGTACTATGGGAAGAAGGTAAGCCTCTTTGTTATGGTCTTGAAAAAATTCTTGAACAATTTTCACAGTGTGGTCGAGTCCATTATCCTGCTGAAAGATATAAGGGATACCCTTGCCATGAAGGGATGTATTTGGTCTGTAACAATGTTCAGGTAGGTGCTATGTGTCAAAGTAACATCTACATGAATGCTAGGACACAAGGTTTCCCAGTAGAACATTGAACAACTTTGTCTCCGCTGGCTTGCCTTCTTCTCATACATAGCACTTTATGGTGCCATCTCTTCTCCACGTAAGTGATGCACACGCACCTGACCATCCACACGATGTAAAAGAAAATGTGATTCATCAGACCAGGCTGCATTCTCCCATTGCTCCATCGTCCAGTTCCAATGCTCATGTGCCCCTTGTAGGCACTTTCAATGGTGGACAAGGGTCAGCATACCCGACCCAGAGTACCCGACCCAGTCTGTATCTACGCAGCTACATACACAGCAAGCTGTGATGCATTGTGTGTTCTGACACCTTTCTATCATAGCCAGCATTACCCTAACTTTTTCAGCATTTTGCGCTACAGTAGCTCTTCTGTGGGCTTATAGTAGACCAGACAGGCTAGCCTTCGCTTCCCACGCACATCAGTGAGCCTTGGGTGCCCATGAAGCTGTCACTGGTTCACCGGTTGTCTTTACTTTTTTAGGTTTTTTTAGGATGAATTTTTAGGTAGGTACTAACCACTGCATAGCAGGAACACACCACAAGACCTGCTGTTTTGGAGATGCTCTGACTCTAACTTTTAGCCATCCCAATTTGGCCCTTGTCAAAGTTGGTCAGATCCTTACACTTGTCCATTTGAACTGCTTTAACACGTCAACTTCAAGAACTGCCTGTTCACTTGCTGCCTAATACGTCCCACCCCTTGACAGGTGCCAGTGTATGAAGATTATCAATGTTATTCACTTCAGCCGTCAGTGGTTTTAATGTTATGGTTGATCTGTGTCCATGCTAAAAGCAGATCCACTGTGCCAAAGCTGAGCCAGGTGTTTGACATGCAAAGAAATTACAGAAGAGAGAAGGGATCCCAAAAGTTTCCAAAGCTAGAATTTTACTTGCTATAAAATCTGATTATCTGCAGGGAAATACCTGTTTTGCAAGCAGTTGCAATGAAAATTATTAGTATTTCAAGGAATACAATTGTGCAACCAATGGCTTATTCTTCCACTGAATTTTAACTTTTGGTTAAAGAATAGATTAGAAAGTTGCACAAGTTTATTCCTAAGATGAAGGACACTAAGACATTCAACAATTTAATACAATCTTCAGGTGAGTTGAGCAGAGAGTGAAAAAGCCAATTATTGCCATGAGTAATGGTCCATGAGCAAAATCAAATCTTTACTTTTCATGGCTGAATGCAAAAGGCAATAAGTCACTTACGTCATTATTGCTCATTCAAAAGCGGGCAAATTCAGGGCCCATGCTGAAAGAATAAAAAGAAACCTCATGTTTTAGCAGTTGTCTTAATTAGGAAAATTTTATAACTTTGGATTTAATTAATTGGACAACATGACTTCTAAAAGGGGTTAAAATCAACAGACTTACATATTTCATATTTTGTTAAAGGTTACACCGTACTGTACACCAGGGGTGTCCGATCTTATCCGCAAAGGGCCGATGTGGGTGCAGGTTTTCATTCCAGCCAATCATGGGCCACATCTAATTCCGCAAGTTTAATCCACTGGCCTTGGCTTTCAACAGACTCAGATTTGGCTCCTGCTTGGTTGGAATGAAAACCTGCACACACAGCGGGCCTTTCTGGACAAGACTGGACACCTCTGCTGGACACGAAATATGTGCTATTCCATATTATGTCTCTAAAGGATTATAAAAATTCTTAAAACAACATTAATCTTATAATCTATCATCTTATTATTCAGTTATTCATCTCAAATCATATTATTTAGTAGCAAGTATAAATTATTCAATAAGTATAGTGAAACAAATAAGAAAGGTCTGTAGAAAAAGGTATCCAAGCTTTGACCTGCCCACGGCTCCTGGAGTAAAGGGTCAATGATCTTATCAGTAGTTACAAACAGGATTACTAATACGTTTGTTAATGAGAGAAAAAATACAGCACCTCTGTAAATTATAGGTCTTAAAGGGCAAAACAAAGACATGAACAAACAACAACAAAAAAAAAGATCCACAAGATATACCCAGGACAGTCTCCTATGTAAGGGTGAAGTACTTATGAACATAACAAAGCACAAAAGTGACTTATTTCTCTCACCACAGACTCTCTCCTTCTCTTTCATGCCCCAGGCACATTCACGACACCTATTACTGTAAATGTGTAGGTAAGAAGTTAGAAGTGGTGCTTTTCTCAAACGACTGAATATGGAATTTGTGTAAAAAAAAGACCAAAAGGTGGAAGAAAAAAGTTTTTTTTTCCTTTTTGATTTAATTTAATTTAAAAAGTAAACAGCATGTTGCTAGTCTAAAGACTTGAATAGTGTGCCATGGGTATAGCAATAGAAAAATCACAGTGTTTCACTGTAATGATTATAGAGACACATGCCAAAAATGGATCCAATATGTGTGGCAGCCTGGGAAATCCCTTCAAAGAAGAAAAGGTACGGAATTTTAAAGTCAGATTACCACCAAAGGTGAAAAGGGAGAAAATTGGGTTTAAAGATTTACATTTCTGTGCAAATGTCTTAGGCACATGCAGAGAAATAACAAAAAAAAAAAAAAAAGACTCCAAAAATGATTAAATTAAGTCTTTAAATACTACGGGATGCTATAAACAGTAAGAAATGAAATAATAAAAAATAATAAACATTATTTGGTGTGACAACTCTTTGCTCTTTGTTACTTAAATAGTAGTCCCAGGTACAATTTGTGTAATTTTATAAGGAAATGAGGTGAGAAGCTTTACTGAGCACCTTGCAGAAGTTGTCGCAGTTTTTCCAAGCGTGACTTTGACTGTCGGACTTGCTTTTTTTTCATTTTGAAGGAGCCTTCATTATGGTTTTTTTTTTGTTTTGTTTTGTTTTTTTAGTTTGAAAAGTGCTCCTTTACATAATCTGTAGTTTTCTTTACTGACTTATATATTTCATATTACATATTTCAAATACAAATGACTTTTTGGAAAAGTTATGTTAGGAAACCTAAACATTTTTCAAAGGATTTTTTGTAATTAAAAAATATATATATGAGGGTGCTAAGACTTTTGGAAAGTATTGTAGAATTTATCCTGTTATGGAGGAGATAACATTTTAAAATATTGATTCTAATCTGAACGTCCATTTTGCTGTGACAATTCAACAGCTTGATCGAAGTGTGACATTCAATGGGTGAGAAAATCATTCTCAGCAAGCAAAGTTTTAGACATCCTCAGGCAAACTAACTGCTTTTATCACTGTGCTGGTTAAACTGGATCCTTAACTAACATAAAATTTGTAAATGCCTATGCAAGATCATAAAAAAAAAAAATCCCATATTGTTCTGGTGACGTATGTTTATGGTTTATTTAAAAGACGTGTCAAAATGTGTTACAGAGGGGCAAAAAGATCAATAAAAACAAAAACTTTTTTAGCCCAAACCCCATTCTCCCACCAGCCACACAGAAATCACACAAGTTTTCCCAGACTGACACTCACATTGAAGGACTGTGAAAAAAGTTACTTGTATGAAAAATGATTGAGAAACTTTATTACGTGTCAACCCATTCCTATAGCAACAAAAAACAAACACGTCTATGAAGGCGTGAGTTCAGACATGAGTTAATCAGAGACAGCTTGAGGAATGACTCCATGCTCTCATCTCAATACAGAGTTTTATTCAGGTTTTCGAAGTAGAAAGTCACCATACATTTGAGGTTATGCTGCAACATTACACTGTTTTTGGTCTTCCCCCAAAATGCATGCATGTATATACACAGTATATTCCCTCTGTATAATAATGAGGGCTGATTTATCTATCTATCTATCTATTTATTTATTTATTTGTTTATTTATTTAATTTTTTTTTTTTTTTTTTAGATCTTTACATCCAAGTGTTAGCATTCCGAAGCACAAAGACAGACTGAGTAGATCGAGCGTTTCCATTTGGGCGCCAGGACTGAGGAGAACGTGGCAGTCATGCCTCGGCTTTATTCTAATGCAGAAAGAAGAAGCACTGGCAGCTTCCAGTCGTTGACCCCTTACTGCTTTTGTGTCTAAATTTACCAAAACAGAGATGGACAGGGTTGGCAAAAAAGGAAAGGAAGAGCTTCGATTTGTCACACACAGAGAAAGACAAATGGAGAGGTGAGAGGACAACGGCAAGAGAGAGAGACAATTGCAGCCACTGGGAAAAGTAAAAACACGTCTTGGGGGGAAATTTTCAGATACAGAGAGTTTCCTAATGTGTAACTTTTTACATCATTTTCCACTGGGAGGCATGTGTAATCAAGGGACGTTTCAAGCGGTAAATTACGCTTTCAAACAGCAAATCTGGTCAGTGTGCGCGTGGGATCTGGGAAACATCTGCAAGTGATTGTTCTCAATGGAGACGAGGGCAGGACTTTAAAGATGCACACAGTGCTAATGATCAGAACAGTGCATTAAGATGCATAACTCATTACTTGGCTACTCGGTACAGCAGGGAACTAAACACACGTAACATCATTTTCCATCCATTTTTCAGACCGTGAGTGGTGCGGAAGAACCTCACGTGAGCTAAAGGGAAGGCTAGGGCGCCTACTAGAAGGCTAAATTTGACTGGATTCATGTCACAGCATGAAATAAAGAGAAGACCATCACATTCTACCGATCATTTAACTGACTCGTAATTACCTCAGTAATTTGCTGTTATTTGCATTCAGTACAGATGACTTTCGACTTTACGACAGAATACATGGTGGTATTAATAAAAAAAAAATTTAAAAAAACATATATAAACCACTTTGTGTTCTCACACTCTCACTCTATCTCTCGCCAGTCCACTGAAGGGCACCATACACACAAACATTCACCGCTCTGTGCCACTTAGTGTTGCCAATCTACCTACTGGCATGGTTTTGGGACATTTAAGGAAACCAGAAAACTCAGAGACACGAAAGAGAGTAACACAAGCTCAGGATCAAACCAGGGACCTTGGAGCTATGCCAAAGCGACACTATCACTGTGCCACCGCCCCTGCCATCTTACCCTATCTACAAGATTAATTTAAATATGTACAAGAGGCACAGCTTCCCAGGAAATGCTGGTTTATGACTTCCACATGCTGACGTCATTTTTAACAACAAAAAAACCCCCTCCATGTTTTCTTTCAGGCCTTTGAAGTGCTGTTTGGAGAGCAACGAAGCTGTTTAGTCTTGGTTAAACGTGTGAAGGGAGACATTTACCGAGACAAAACTGTACTTTTATTTCTGTGATGCGACTGTAATGGGATTTTGGGACTGGGTAATTTAGATGCTGTCAGACTCAGGCTCTTGGACATTCTACTTGTTGTTTCAAAAACAGCCATATGGATACAGACATAGCCATAAAGACACAATGTGCTATCAATTTCTGTCATTTATTCTTCGGGAATTTGGGAAACTGACGGGAACACATATGAAGAATGAGCTGTCTTCCACACGATATCCGAAAACTCAAGTGCAATAAAAAAAAAAAAAAAAAAAAGAACAGACTTTGGCTGAGGATTATATCACTTCTGAAAGGACTCAGAGTAGAAAAGCTCATTTGTCTGACAAAGTAAAAGAGCTGATCCTTCACTTACAAAATGTAAAGCGTCAAGCGGCCACTCATCTGCACTCCATTTATAAACTTTGGACCCATTTCTGTAACCCAAAGGATGTGCAATTTCAATATGCATGAAAAAAGCAAGAGATACAACTGTTGGTTTTTTTTTTTCTGAGTCCATGTCAATGTGCTCATTAAAAATAGACGCAAAGTCCTCAAAACTGAAGAGTTGTGAGAACGCTCAAGCCAGAGTATTCTGCGTTTCTGTTCCGTGGAGATTTATAGGAGCTAACGAGTGGTGTAAGAGGAGGGGAAAGGGAAGGTGGGTGTTTCTCCTCTTCTTTGGTGGGTGAAAAGGTGGATAGACGAGTGAGCGCAACAACCGAGTGAGGGAGTGAGGGGAGAAGGACAGATGGTGTCTGTGTGTCTGTCCTTTCACACTGTCGAAATCAATTTGACCTCCGAACTGTGGAACAAGAAGAGGGAGAGGCTGCCAGGTTGCTTCAGACACACACCCACACGCACACACACAACAGCAACTACAACTACAACAACAACAACAACAACAACAACAACAACAATGCAACACTGCAGGATGAGCACAAGGAGCTACGCCTAATTACGCTAGGTTTAATCATCAGGGTTAAATGGTGATAGAATTAAAGACATAATTAAACTAACAATGCTAATGCTGCAAGCCATGAATACAAGAAGCTAGCTGCCATTTCGCATGGCATCATTTGCATAATGCTAATTGGTGGCCAATGGCTTTTATTCATCATTAGCTTTCAGTTTAATGTTTTTTGTTTTTTTTTATCCTCAAGCTAATGAAGTGGAATGGGATCCTGTCTGAGTTGGTATTTTTGCAGCACACCTGCTGTATGATTAAAATCCTAGAAGTAACAAAAGGCAGTGCAATGCTCCTTGATGAGGCATGGTTTTAGCAATTTACATGAAATAACCGAACAAAAGCCTTGTAACACAAGCCCTGACACTTATCCGTGCATGCTAATTTAATCCGTATACATTACAGCGTCTGTACTGCAGAAACACCAATAAATCCGAATAGAGGGATTAATCAGCTCCTTGTGATATCTGGCAGGATGTGGGGGTTGCAGTAGGTTTCGATTATTTTCCTGGCTTTTGCTTAATTCTTGTCCTGCTACGGAACTCAAAAGCTAAACAATACATAAGGACTTAAATACAGAGACCAACATGGCATAAGCAAAAGCAAGGGTCAAAAACAATCACAAAATGGAATGGAATAACGAAACAAACAAGAAAGCAAAGAAATATAGAATCCGTAGAATGGGATATGAATTCAAATCCTGTAGTTGGGTGTGTTATCACAAAGCATGGGCAATATTCCCCATAGATGAACAAAGACATTTCTACCCTGCTGAAAAACAAAACAAAACACCTTTTGCTGCATTCATGATAACTGTTTTCCCCATGACTTGGAAAATCTCAGACTTCACACGACCTTAAACTTTTACTGGGCGAAGAAGTCAACAGACATTCAAAATGCCCCCCAAAGCCTCTCCATGAGGTCACAGAACCGCATGAATTTCTCCTGTTCTAAATAAATGTTCCTTTAAGTTGTGTTTTTTTTTTCATATATACATACATACATATGCATAATGGCCTTTACATTATACATACATACCTATATATAATGTAAAGTCTTTTAATACTTTTAAAATATATAGAATTTCCAAATATTTCACTAAAATGGCCATATGGAGAAAGTGAATATAAAAAAAATTGAAACTATATGCATAAGCATGCCGTAAGGGCACAGCGGCATGGATAAGTATTTATCTTGTACTGTTTTGCAGCATTCTCTTTTGACTATTCAAATTAGTCTGATTAGTCAGAATTATTCATTTTCTATAACAGTCTTTCTGCATATCCATAGTCCATATCAATGCACTTGTTTTAATATATTATTACATCTGTAGCAACAACTTATACAGGGACGTATATTGTGGCTGCTCCACATAAGCGGATAATGAAAAAAATTTTTTTTAAATATAGTGCGGTTTTCTGTGAGGTGACTTTTATTTAATTCAGATTCTGGAAGGAGTCTTGCTTTTAAACACTTTAGGACTTTTCCTACAATACGACAAGCTGCGTTTTTGGTTTTATTAACTTTAAGAAAGAGGGGAAAAAGAGAAAGGTTGATGTATCTTACAAAGTTTTCAACATTACGGTACTGTTCTTTCTTGTTCTTACTCAAGCGACATCATGGATCTGAATCCTAGACAAGTCGGGGCTATGACACGCTACCTTTGTGGGTGGGAAATACAAAATTTGTTGCCATTCAAACAGATTTATTCCTGCTCAGACGTCAGACATATTCAGGTTTGCAGTCAGTCATGAATGCAGCGTTACCCAGTTAGCTGGTCTGGTGCTGGTTGACAGGAAGAACACTACAGCTAAAGCAAGTCTTGCTGATTGCTTGCATGTAACCAGTACGCATTATAATGGTAATGCTGGTGACCAGCTCTGCTGTGCTAAGCTGTTTATTTTCTTTTCAGCAGGCAGAATAAAGGTTTTGCACAAATATGAACTTTAGTTTTTCAATCAAAGTTGTGTGGCATCATCATCATCATCAGCAGCAGCAGCATAAATATCTAAACCTGATGATACAGTGCTTGTCATCTATGGGAGATGAGGGGGGGGGTTGTTTATTTTTTTGAGGGAGGGGGGTATCGCTATAGAAAATAAGTACATCTAAGGATTGTCAAACCC